>OZ024832.1:9270555-9545555 GCA_964016985.1 Anodontia alba
GTTTCTCCCCCTCCCCCCCCCCCACTTCCCACCCCCACCCAACCCTCCCCTAGATTTTGTGCTTGTTGATTTCACAACCAAAGTTTAACCCCGACTTTTCTCTGCCAAGTAAAGTTCAACATACTCGAACCTGTATATGGCTAGGAGAATAAAAAAAAGAAAAGAAAATCCAAAGGAGGTTTTGGGAGAGGTGTGTGTGTGTGTGGGGGGGGGGGGGGGGGGGGGCGGAGAGGGGGGCGGTGGGTAGGGGAAGGAACCAACTAGTCCGTTTCTTTCCCTCACCCCCCTCAAATTTTGTGTTTGTTTCTTTCACAATCAAAGTTTACCCCTGACCTTTCTCTGCCTAGTAAAGTTCAAATTACCTGTATATAGCTAGGAGAATGCAAGAAAAAGAAAGAAAGAAGAAAAAAGAAAAAAAAAGAACAAGCCCGTTTCTCCCCCCACTCCCCATACCTCCCCCTCCCCTAGATTTTGTGTTTGTTGATTTCACGACCAAAGTTTACCCCACCCCCCCCACCTTTCTCTGCCTAGTAAAGTTCAACGTACCTGTATATAGTTAGGAGAATGAAAAAAAAAGAAAATCCAAGGCTGTGTGTGTGTGTGGAGGTGGGGAGCGGGGCAGAGTGGGGGGGGGTGAGGAACCAACTAGTCCGTTTCTTTCTGTATATTGCTAGGAGAATGAAAAAATGGAAATCCGAGCCAGGTTGGGTTGTTGGGGGAGGGGGAGAGAAGGAACAACTAGTCAGTTTCTTCCCATCCCCCTCCATCCCCTGCCTCTAGTTTTTATGTGATTGTTGATTTCACAACCAAAAGTTTACCCCCAATCTTTCGCTGTTTCAACAGGTAGGAGAGACCGTCATACAGACAAAAAAAACCCATGATGCGCGGGTGGGTGTGTGTGTGTGGGGTGGGGGGGGGGGTGGAGGGAAGGTGTAAACAATGTCGTACTTATAACGCCTCTTGCTACTTCAGAAGGCTGTTTTATTTGATTTACCATCATATTTGACATATATATATGGTCGGTTGAGCCTGTGCTGAAAAAATTTGGGGTTTGGGGGATGGGCGGGGGTGGAAGGCGAGGGGGCTAAGAAACGGGCTAGGGTGGTGGGGGGAGGGAAGAAATCAAGCGGTCCATAACCAACCGGTTGGCTTCTTCCCCGGGGGGAAACCAAGCGGTCCGTTTCTTACCCCCGGGGGAAGATTTGGACGGGGGAAGAAACTGACCATTACACCGGGTCATGGATGATCATGATACGCTTAATTCCCTACTCGTGATGAAACAAAAAAACAACAACAAAAAACAAAAAAACAAAAAACGTTGGACTTGATTCTTACCTCTTTACCTGGTCAATTTCAGGATATTCACTCTCCAGACAAACTAAGTGATCATGACATTGGTTCATGCATTTTTTTTTAAATATTCATTCCACCTATAAACTGACAGTTGTGGGGCATGGTAGACTGGCACTTGACAGTCTCCAGTGACTAAAAATTTTTCTTATAATCCTTTTATGATAATCCACTAAAATAAAACCAAAATAACATAATGACTATAAAGACTGGTCACTGGAGACAGTGACTTCCGCGGCTTACCCGACATGCTACATGCTAGCTGGTTGGGTTAGGACAAGGGATCATAAATTCTTATCAGTGTAACCTCTTGTCAGAGTTGAGTTTCTCCAAAGTCCTCAGCAGCTGTTATCAATTAGAACCATCAAATTAATGTATTACACTAATTTATTTATAACAGGATGCTTACCAATCTTCTTTGCTTGTTCTTCCAAATTGTATATGGCCTTGAGGCAGTACCACTCCCAGATTATAACTAACTTTGGAATTCCAATTCCAGATACTGCCACTCGATGATCCTCAGTCACATCCATACATCTCGTGATTTTTATAAATACTTCTTTTATCCACTTGCAGCCCTGACCCGGAATATTGTAAGTCTACCGACCATAATTCATTCAAAGTTCTAGTGAGTAGACTGCAGCATTCAAGGCCCTAGATCCAGAGGTAGTTGTTTTTAACCTGATAACACCTATCTATTTTAACATACCACCACATATTCACCTCAATTCTAAAACCTAACCAGAAACCCTTTCAATAGAAAAAGGACCTGTCCAAAGAGAAAGTAAAATAGTCCACTCGGCATAAATGGGTTAATAGGTGGCAAAGGAAACAAGAGAACTGTTACCCAAACTTGACTGAATATATCTTAAACTGACATAGTTGATAAAAGAAAGAAAGAAAAAAAAACATTACCCAGCTAGCATTCTACTTAAATCTACATCGGGCCGTCATCGGCCCGTCAGCTACCCTGACGGGCCGATGACGGCCCGATATAGATTTACGTAGAATGCTGACTGGGTAGAAATTAAAACACTACATAACAATTAGCAAAAAATACCACAATGGAAGTACCGCTTTGGAACGGTCAGTAATGAACTACTTGAGGCTTAACCTAGCTCTACGGGATCCCGACCCTCGCCCCCAGCTTCCATAGTGGTAAAGGACATATAAACATAAACCTCGGAGGAAAGTGTATTCATATCAGAAAGGTGACTATATGAAACTATGAGGAATGATGCACTAAGATTTGCTAAGAAGAAATACTTAAACGGCCGATCAGAGGCTTGATTACATGTAGTACATGAGAACTTTAATTTGATAAATTCATTCATTCAAGAATTCGATTCTGATGCGCATCAGACTGGTGATCAGAAGACCGCTGGTTCGACCCCCCACCCCGCCGGGTCCTGCAACATTCTTTTGTAGGGATTGATCATGGAATATTTTTTACGGTCAATCTCTCTCTTCTGCTGATCGAGAAGGGCAGTTGTCATTTTCTGGCGAAAAAAATGTACACAAGTACTGCTTAACCGCTTAGAGGACTAAGCCTGCCCAGGAAATAGGTAAATTAACCGACTTGACATGACTCTAATAGGTTGACTGGATCGTAAAGCCTCAACTCAGTAAATTGAAGAATCAGCTGATAAGCATATCCCATCGAAACTAATAGGTCTGTCTCTTCGACTCCTTGGATCTCTCCAGAGATATATATATATATAAAAAAAAAAAAAAAAAAAAAGATTCGCGGAAGGCTAAGGCTAGGAAGACAGGTAATGGTAAACTGCAGACAAAATATTAAACTTTGAGACGAGAAATCAAGGCCGACATTAAAACAACAACAGCATAATTTGTATGTACATAACTTGGTAGGTGATGTGAAGGCAAATCCCATAGACTTCTGCAGATGCATCAATAGTCAGAAAAAAGACAAGCAAGATGTTCGTTCAATCCCTTAGTTATATAATTTTGACCCCCTTAAACCCCACTTTTATATACTAAGACTGGGATTTACAGGGGTATACATTATTTTTCTTATTTCTGCTTAAAACATAGATGTAGATTACTTCTTAGAACCGCCTCGCCGAAGCGCTTCTAACGAGTACCCACAATCTATGTTTTGAGCAGAAATATGAAAATATCAGAACCTTTATCTGAAAAACTTTCAGTTTTGGGTGGTGAAAATTTCAATATACATGTATTTGAATAGGCGTGTTTTCGAAATGACAAATGGAGGAAATGGAGTTGCAGAATCGGACTCCGAAAAGGCATAAAACTAATTGGTCAATTCAACGATGCGTTCAATAAAATTGAAAACAAAGAAATCCCGTTACATTACGAAAACATGCCTATTGCCTATTCAAATATACAGAAAATTTTACCACCAAAAAATGAAAATTTTCAGATAAAAATCTGATATTTTTTTCATATTTCTGCTCAAAACATAAATTGTGGGTACTCGTTACAACCGCCTCGACGAAAATGTTCAGATAAAAATTGTGGGTACTCGTTAGAACCGCCTCGAATGAAAATTTTCAGAAAAAAAAAGTGATATTTTTTTCATATTTCTGCTCAAAACAGACAAGGCGGTTCTAACGAGTACCCACAATCTATGTTTTTGAGCAGAAATAAGAAAACATAATGTATACCCCTGTAAACACCAGTTTTACTATATAAAAGTGGGGTTTAAGGGGGTCAAAATTATATAGGCATGTTTTCGTGATGAACTGAAAGATCACCCCTTTCATAGATAGTATTGTTGTGTCATCGGAGACAGTGATCAAGTTACTTAAAGGTTTTCACCTTTCGATAGATTTAGGACCCGATGAGCTTCTTAGTTCTGAAAGAACTAGCAAACGAACTAGGCCCAGTATTTGCACATTTGTTTCAGCAATCGCTTGATACTGTTGAAATCCCCAAAGATTGGCTTCCTGCAAACACCAGCACCCTGCTTTTAATTATCGCCCTGTGTCCCTGACAAGAGTGCCATGTAAGTTGCTTGAACATATAATATGCTAAAATGCCATGGCTCACTTGAATGAACACCAACATTTGTCAGACAGGCAACATGCATTTAGGAAAAGGCACAGCTTTGAAACTCAGCTGACCACTGAACAAAATGATTAGGTAAAATCTTGGACAAAGGAGGACAGGCTGACCTGCTTATTTTGACTTCGAAAAGGCTTTTGACACTCATCCTCATAAACTATTTAAAAGTAAACTATTATGCACTGGCGGAAATACACTCCTGTGTGTGTATGTGTGTGGAGGTGGGGGGGTGGGTGAGGGGAAAGGGTGGGGGTATTTTCTTTGTTATAGAAAACAAAGAGTTGTTGTTAATGGTGAAACTTTTGAGTGGTCTCCAGTTTTGTGTGTGGTCGCACAAGGGACCGTTCTTGGTCCATTGTTGTTCTCTGTGTACATATAATGGTATTTCCACAGACATTAACTCAGAAATAAGACTTTTCGTAGATGACTGTGTTTGCGATCGTGGAAAAAGGTGAGAGAAAAGTCCAGGGAATGCCACAATCACAGACCGCAGACACCAAGAGAAGAGGAAACAGACAAAACCAAACAAGCGCAAATCAAACAAACGTACGAAAAACACTAAGCTCTCTCTTCCGCAAGCGAGGTAATCGCAATGCTAAAAGGACTGAAAAACACAAGAACAAAATAACACAAGACAAGACTTAAAACAAATTGCCCCGTAGAATAAACCACAAAGCAACAAAGAGTAAGACGGATACCGGGACCACCGCCTTAGAATGGTCAGTAGAATAAACTTTACAGCACTTTTACAGCCGACTAATTTCAATCAAATTAAAGATGCAGAGGACTCTGACTGACACTTCAGAAGGCTATAGATTGATAAATATGTTGGGCAAGAAAAAGGGGTATGAGATTTCAACCTGTAAAATGCAATCTAATACAGACAACTAGGAAGAAAAAAAATAAAATTGAGACTTCTTACACTTTAGAGGGAACGGTCCTCGAAAATGTGGATTCCATGAAATACCTTGGAGTGACAATAACACAGGATTTCAGTTGGAATACACATACTAGCGACATGTGTACTAAGACAAATACATGTAGAACATTTGGTTTCCTGAGACGAAATTTTTAACAATGTCCTCAGGATGTACAAGAGGCAGCATATAAAGGACGTATTCATCCTGTTTTGAAATATGGTAGTAGTAGCTGGGATCCCTAGAGTGTTGTTCTTCAAGAAAAAAAAATGAAAATAATTAGAACAGGGTTGCTAGTTTTGCAACTAATAATAACTGCTTTGAAACTGGGGTATGACTAGAATACTGGAAAAAATAAGATGGGAGTCTCTCAAGAAAAGGATTATACAAGAGTAACTGTCTCTCCTCCTTTTCTTGAGAGACTCACATCTTATGTTTTCCAGTATTCCAGTCAAAAGGTCTAAAGGATACGCGCCAGAATTCCAACAGATCACCTTAT
Source organism: Anodontia alba (assembly GCA_964016985.1). NCBI lineage: Eukaryota > Metazoa > Mollusca > Bivalvia > Lucinida > Lucinidae > Anodontia > Anodontia alba. The sequence goes on from OZ024832.1 coordinate 9,276,370, forward strand.
TTCCTCCCTACCCACCTTCCCCACCCCCCCCGCCCCCACCCCCCGCATTGGCGCTGTAGAAATCATCATTCATTTACTTTTTAGACCCCCGTGCAAGTACTGTCATTTATAAGGGCTTGTTCTTTAAACAAACTATTAGAGACTGGAATGCCAATCTAGATTATGACGGTGTAGATGACTGTGTGGCTAGGTTTACCTCTTTGGTGAGTGCTAGGGACTAATTTCCCACATCCCAGGTCTGATGAATGAATGTAACTGGATGCATTACCAGTAAAAAATCTGGTTCTGATCCTGAATCTCTTGTATTTCCGTACATTGCCAAGAATGTATGTGGTAGCACGGTCTGTGGCGCCGCTTAGTGTTAATCCTACGCTTAGTGTAATCCGTTAACAATAAGCGCACGACATAACATTATGTATTGATTCAGAGTATATGTAACTTGGTTACTTGGTCAGCCACAGTATTACAATGCGCGCTGTCATCAATGCGGTAATGGATGCCTATGGTTCTTACAGGAATACTTTTTAATGATATAGGAACTTAAAAAAACATGAAGTGGACAACTGAAACAAATTAAGACCGAAACTTTCAAGGTTGACACTATGCGTTGATATTGCATAATGTATTGACAAAACGAACACTTATTGTCACCCGTTAACACTATCCGTTGCAGTTGCGACGATTAGTATTCATGGGTAACAGTAAGCGTTGCAGTAGCAAGGCTAAGTTTAACGGGTTACACTAACGGTAAGGCTAACCCTTAGCGGCCTTACAACGGTCTCACATCACGAAAACACGCCTATTTGACCCCCTTAAACCCCACTTTTATGTAGTAAAACTGGGTTTACAGGGGTAGTCATTATTTGTTTTTTATTTTTTCTGCTCAAAAACATAGGATGTGGGTACTCGTTACAACCGCCTCGCCGAGGCGGTTCTAATGAGTACCCACAGTCTATGTTTTGAACAGAAATATGAAAAAAAAATGAGTTTTTTTTTTTATCTGAAAATGTGTAGCTTTTGGAGTTGAAATTCTCTGTATATTTGAATAGGCTTGTTTTCGTAAAGGTAATGGAACTTTCTCCTACTTCTTCTACTTCAATATTGCCCAGGGCATAAGTATCACGGACAAGTGGTGTCAGCAAAATGATTAAAACATTGCACTTACAGGTCAAAAACAAAAAAAAATACTGTGACCACTATGCTGTCTGGATCTGTAGATGGAGGGCTGAAGTCGTCAAAAGGCTCGTCGTGCACCAGGTCAGAAGGCAAGGTATTCCACTCTCTGAATGTACGTGGCAGAAAAGTGTCTGACTTTCGATGTGCGCTGTAACTCAGATCATGAGATCTTGTACGGTTGCTGGAGGCTTTGACGTAAGCAGGCAGCGTATCAGAACTCGACAGATTCTGTAGACGGTCTTCAGTCTTTCATTTTTGTCGTTGTTCTAAAGGAGGCCAATTCAGATCGTCAAGCATGGATGTTACAAGGATTCTGGGGTCAGTTTGTAAAATTTACTTTGGAATATGTATTTATGTAGGTGGTATGTACAGTGATATTCACCATAATCACTTTTGTTTTCACAACTCCATCTTCTTTCTGTCTTGTGTTGTTGATAGATGTCAACAAATGTGTAGCTGACTATGTTTTCAAACAAAAAAAGTAAATATAAATAAAAAATAATAGGGACAATTCCCAGAACTTTACACGCCTCACGCGCAGTTACATTCGAGCCGTAAAGTAACCAATATTGAGCCCGCGCAGGTTTGTTGAGTTTTACCAGCGCCTCCTTAGAACTTGCGACAATGGCACTGAAATCGAACAAGGCAAATGAAAGAGCTTATTTCAGTGACCTTGAAATGACCTTGACCTCTGAACTTTTGACCTCTGATTTCCATGCATTGGAAGCCTACACAAGGTAAAGAGATAGTAAAGTAATACTCTTGCATGGAAAATGAACTATTTCTGTGACCTTGACCTTCAGACATAACTGTTTTATGCCTTGAATTAAACATCAGATTGTATTATTTTCTTTTATATAATGAAATATATGTAGTAATATATATGATAAATATAAACTGATGGCGATATGTACGACTTGGAAAGTGGCATATTGCATAGTATCCTATAAAGGCATGAACTATAAGTGCCTTGTTTTAGAATGCACACCACCAGGTACTGAAACTGGATCAGTCAAACAAAACTGCTTCAATTTTTAACAGTCATGTGATCTTGACCTTGACCTAAGTGACCTTTCTTCTAAAAAATCTACAAGCATGCCTAGAAACATGTAACAGAACTGGATTTTCTATGCTTTTCTATATTTAAGTGACCTTGACCTTGACCGTGACCTTTAGTGGCCTTGGCCTTGACCATGTGTGACCTTGGCCTTTGCACTTATGTATATGGTTTGTTTTTGTAATTAATTGACAATTAATTTGAAAGAAAAAATGAATCAAAGTGTTAGATCACTTTTTTTATCTCTGTTATTTATATTGGAGACTTGTGGTGTATTTTACTGGGGAGAGGTGTGTATGTGTGTGTGTGTGTGTGTGGGGGGGGGGGGGTATGTGTGTGTGTGGTGGGGGGGGGGGTGAAAGGGGTTGGGCACACACATTGCAACGTTTCAATTTTTGATACCTGCCAATCGCGGGGTTGCTACGTTTAGCCTCCAAAAGGTCCCAGAAAGTGCCGGTGACAGTGGGATTTTTGCGTTATTTATTTTGCTCTGCTAAGCCTGGTCTTTGAATTAAAACAAAATTTGGAAGTCCAGCTATACCCTGAAATGAACTCTCTACCACCAAAAAAGGTGAAACTACTATGGAGCTATAGGGGAAAAATAATTACTTCACTGTTACAGAGGAAGTCACAAATGGTATCTCATTACGAAAACATGCCTATTAAAATATACTGAAAATTTTACCACCAAAAACTGAAAATTTTCAGATAAAAAATTCTGATATTTTTCATATTTCTGTTCAAAACATATATTGTGGGTACTCGTTAGGGCCGCCTCGACGAGGCGGTGCTAACGGGTACCCACAATCTATTTTAGAGCAGAAATAAGAAAAATAGTGTATACCCCTATAAACCCCAGTTTTACTATACAAAAGTGGGGTTGAAGGGGGTCAAAATTATATAGGCGTGATTTCGTGATGTCGAAATGTCTACTAATCACAAATGTTATAGCAAAAAATCTACCGATTTAATGTACGGTCCCCTTAAATTATTGGGGAACAGTACTACATGTACTTGTTAACGTAAACTAAGTATGTATTATATTAATATATATGACGGACATGCTCTTCCGTAAATTATCTTTATAAATTTCTAAATTTGGGCCAGCCTTTTAGGGCTGCCAGGTGTATTTTATATGCTTTTTAAGACATTTTAACCCTTAAAGTGCCATGGGTTAAAGCACCAATTACAACTGCAGCAGATGTTTATATTATTTTTGGCAGACGATTCATATGAAATAGATCTCTCTTGTTTTCTTTCTTTGAAAAAAAAAATGTAAATTGTCGTCTGTCAAAATTTTGCTTGGCGCTTTAAGGGTTAAAACATTCAAGATTTATGAACCGTATATATAGTCATATTGTTTACACTGGTGACTCTGGATGAAAAAAAGAGAAAATACTTTTCTGCATTCTGAAAAACATTTTTGACCAAAATAATTTACATGACATAGTTTACATTTTTAATAGTCGGGTCTCAAGTGTCCATTCAATTTTCGTTGTTTTAGAATACATAATAACATAACGTCTATGTATAGATATAATTGTGTTCTAATACCATTTTCTCTTTTATGTTGTGTGTGTGATAATTATACACAGGCACAGTGTTAAGTACACACATATATTTAAAGATTTAAACGTTCACTCATTAATACACAGATTGGATTGTCATGATTTATCATCAATAACACACCATATAGGATCGCCCCTTAAATCGCCAATCACAACTGCAGCAGACGACAGTTTGATTTTTTTTTTTTTTCAAAGAAAAGTCTTGATATTTCATGGGAATCGTCTGCTGCAGACGATTCACATGAACTATCAAGACTTGTTTCCTTTGAAAATTAAAAAAAAAAAAAAAAAAAATGTTGTCAGCTACAAATTTTGCTCGGCGCTTTAAGGGTTAAAATAACAATTTGCATGCTACGTACATCGAGAAAAAAAAAACAATAAAAAAAAAACAAAAAAAAAACGGTTTAAGACAGCTGCACAATGAATCTAATTGGGGAAGCCCGTCTATTTACTGCAGGCGCTCAAGTGATCTGGATTACCAGGGTGTAGTTGCCTCGATAAAAATTGGTTTTCTACAGTCCTCTTTGTACGAGGTCATGTGGAGCAGTCTAGAGTAAAACTTGTGTAAGGTGGTAAAATAGATCTAACGCCGTGTTAGCTTTGTGTAACATCTTATAGCAGAAATGGCGACTTCTGAACAAAATGCGGAAGTAGACGGGCGGATACGAACACATAATTGTGATTACTGTGGCAATAAAGGAAAAACGAATGCCGCTAGTGGATTTTGTCTTCAGTGTCGGAAATATCTGTGTTCTTCCTGTGAAACATTTCATGGACAGTTGTTCGATCATGAAGTTGAACTTCTTTCCGGAAGTAAAATGTCGAAAGGGGAGACACTACCCATAACCTGCAAAATACATATCAACCAGTCAGTTGAATGGTTTTGCGAGGAACACAATTCTGTATTTTGCAAGTTTTGCAAATCAATGAAACATAGCAGTTGTGAGGTAAAGACTGTTCAACAGGCGATAAGAGGAAGACATTTGAAAGACGAAATACAGGTGAACTTGGAAGCATTGGTGCAGTTACAAAAGGAAATAGAAACGGTGCAAACTAGAAGTCAGCTTAAACTCACTTCATATTCCAAAGAAAAAGAAGAATTGAAAATTAAACTGAAGACTTTACAGGAAGAAATTAATAATATACTGCTTACTTGTGTCAAGCAGTTGGACTCGGAAGAACAGACCAACCTAGAACGTTTAAATGCAAATATACAGGCATGTATACACTTTCAGCAAATGATTGGGGTGTTTTTGAAATCATTAAAAGAAACTGCTGGGGAAATGCCTGAAGAGGGGTTATTCTTGTCTGCTGTGAAAGGTAATCGCGTGTATAATAAGTACAAACTGCTACTGGAACACCTCATAAATGAAGCGAATGAGTGTGGGTCTTTCGTACTGCAAACGGAAAGGCTTTTAACTTTGATTCAGCAAATTTCTTATATTAGCTCCTCAAAAGAAGGTTCAGGATCCCGACTGTCAGACAATGATTGGTCAAACTCTGATAGATCGAACAGACGGACGAAAGACCAGTGTTGTCAAGTAGGTAATTCATTACATAATTCTTTTGAAGATTTGAAAAAAGAACCAGGGTGTTGTGTTGAAAACCAGATCCCTGATGTTCCTGGTTTGGAGCAGGACAGTTCTGAGGAAATAATAGACGAATGGGTGTCCAAGAAGTCATTTTGTGACATTCAGTCAGGTTCTGTTGTAAAAGAACTGAATGACATAAAGAAAAAATTATATTTATGCTGCCCTTTGCCAGATGAACGAGTGTTAGTATGTACATATAATACATATACATATACAAAAGATTTATTTGATAGTCAGCGTACATGTACTAATCTAGAGATTTTAGATAATGATATGGACATAGAAGCATACATAGACTTCAATGAAATGATAACCTATGTTGTCGTTGTAGATAAGCAAACTGTTGTGGCTTCTATACGGCATTTCCAGAAAGTATGCCTTCAGCTTATTTCTGTAAAGCCGAAGAATATTGGACTTGAAAAACTCATAGATTTGAACTATAAATGTGATGGGTTAGCCAGTTACAATAATACCATCTATGTCTATTCTAATGACCTTAAACAATCACCTTTCTCATCGTGTAAGGGGGTTCAAATATTGTCGATGAATGGTGATGTTTTAAAGACTGTACATTTGCTTGATTATCTATGTGGCTTCTGCTTAAACAAAGATGGTAATATTACATACATTGGGGAGAGACGCGGTTACAGTAACACGTCGAAATTTATTTTTAAATGCGTTACAAAGGAGGGATCTGTAAAGTTTAGTTATCCAGTGAGCATGGAAGTAGCAAAATCAAACCCTAGTGTCATGGATGGAGCAGGAAATATTATAAAGGTCGGCTCTTCCGGAAAAATAATCGTTATGAAATTAGATGGAAGTGAAAGGACGCTTCTTGAAACTGAAAACAAAAACGAAACGGTATCTGCAGTATTTTATAACCATTTCAAAGACATACTTTTAGTTGTTTTTCAACTATACGATAAGCAGAAGACCTATATATCTTGTAAGCTGAAATTTTATCAGTTAGAATATCAGTAACTGCTGGTACAGTCGGGTACTTTTATACTACAGTAACTGTCATAAACTTTCGAACTATTTATGGCATAAATGTACATGTTTTGCCTGGGGTTGCTTTTTATGGGGTTGTTTATAAAATACCCAGGAGAACTGCTTTTTATGCGGTTGTATTTTAAAATACTTAGTGGAACTGCACACAGAGTGGACTCTGATCAGGCTGTTCCTTCAGGGTCTGCAATGTTTGCATATGCCGTTTTGTCAGAAACTTTGGAACACACATGTACGAAACTTTAGGACATTTACCGTATTTTTACCGTTTGACAGTGAGGTCATTTACAGTGTCTTACAATATATGAAACAATAATGAAGGTCAGGAAGTGCCACAATTACAGACTGCAGTCTACCTTTAATAATCAAAGCACTGACAGCACTAGTGGGTAGATTATCTCTGAGTGCAGGCTGGGAAAATGGTCCCGAACGGGGACTTAAGATTATTTCAGTTAAGCTTTAACGTCCTGTAATTTATGCAAACAGTGCAGACCTGATCAGACGCCGCATGATGCGGCGTCTGATCTGAGTCTGTACTGTTTGCCAATGTCTTAGTCCAGGTTTTACAGTTAACCTTCTTTACATGGCATTCTGACATCTCAGCACAAGAATAGCGCGGTTATCAATAACTGTTACCCGGATTTTGTACACACGCGCGATTTGATTTCATTGCTCAATGAAAATCGCATGGACAAAAACCTTAAGGGAAGTTTAGTATATGTATACTACATGTAGCTTTTGCTCGATTGCAAACAATCGAGCCAAAAATCTGAAAGACGCCGAGAGGAAGAATGAAATAATAAGACGTCCACAACCAGAACATATTCCCTCAGCCAAGTTGGCAGTTTTATTGATGAAACTCGATATCTTTGCTTCCCACTTTTATTGCACGACGTTGGATCACTCCTCAGACTAAATGACGATTCCTTCCTCAATCTATGTCAGATGGTTGGCGCCTGACTTATCAATGTCTGATGTCGCGCACATCGTGGTCATGTTTGTGAATTCTTGTGTTCTGGCTTCAGATCGCTTTTAATTTTGTTTCGTCACATTGTTATGAGATAGAGTATCCCTATGCGAACGGAATATCATCACGAAAACATACCTAGTATATAATTTTGACCCCCCTTAAACCCCACTTTTATATAGTCAAACTGGGGCTTACAGGGGTATACATTTTTTTCTTATTTCTGCTCACAACATAGATTGTGGGTACTCGTTAGAACCGCCTCGGCGAGGCTGTTCTAATGAGTACCCACAATCTATGTTTTGAGCAGATATATGAAAAAATATCCGATTTTTTATCTGAAAAATTTTCATTTTTTGGTGTTAAAATGTTCAGTATATTTGAATAGGCATGTTTTCGTAATGATATTAAATTTTGTTATATGGAGCTGCAACGGAATTATGGGTGAGGTTTAGCGCGAGTAAAACTCGTTTAAGCATCCCCTCCCCTACCCCAGTAGTTTTATTACTGACCCTTCTTAGGTGTTCTTCTGTTGTATTTCTTCTTTCTTTGTTCGTCGTTGGTTTCTTATATGGAGAATGTTTTGCCATTATTTGTTCCCCATCTCACCTTCTGTTGGTTCAACCAAGAAGAACTTATATTGTTTCTTATTTCTCCATGAAAACTTACGTTGTGGGTGCTAATTAGAAGCGCTTCAGCCTGTCACTTCTAATGAGTATCCACAACATATGTTTACGTGGATAAATAAGAAAACATATTTACCTGATACCCTCCCCCCGCCCCCTCTTTATCTCGAGCTATGCTGTTGTATAATTCAGGGCCATGAGGACAAGTAAGAAATTTCAGCTAACTTGTGCAAGGACAAGGACTTCATAGATCTAGCTAAGGAAAGTATCCAGATTATGAGATGTATATTTTTCTTGTTTCCCGAAGAAAACATACGTTCTGGGTACTCATTAGAAGCGCCTGAGTACCCAGAGCGTATGTTTTCTTCGAGAAATAAGAAAAATTGCAATTTTCGTCCAAGTGAATCTTTGGTTGGACAAGTGGGTTTTTACCATTTATTTGTCCGCTTGTCCGTGGACAAGAAATAAAATTTGATAATTCCACCCCCCTATATTAGCGACGCAGTGATACAGACCAGACTGCTCGCCTACACAATCCGGTCAGGCTATGTACAGCTTTTTAATAAACAAAAGTCCAATGTCTGGATGAACAGTATATGCTCTTATCAGACTGCGCACGGGAACAGTTTGGTTTAGCAGACTGGTGAGTGCACTTCATTTACCCTACATGTTTGGACATCTTATGTGCTTACCCTGTCAAAAGTCTGATGGATGGGTGACAAACAGAACCGAAAGGCCAGTTGACTCAAAAACTTGGTAGGAAGCATCAGGATGACTTGTTGATAAAAAAATTAGCTAAAATCCTTCTGATCGGAAATCCAAGATGGCCGCCCGCCATGGCGCAATCTTAAAAATATAATTTTCGCTTCTTCTCCTGAACCGAAAGGCCATTTGACTGGAAACTTGGTAGGAAGCATCGGGGTGACTTGTAGATCAAAATTAGCTGAAATAGTTCCTATCGGAAATGCAAGATGGTCGCCCTGGGGGCCATCTAGAAAATCTTTTTCGATTCTTCTCCTGAACCGAAAGGCGTATTGACTCGAAACTTGGTAGGAAGCATCGAGATGACTTGTAGGTCAAAAATAGCTAAAATTGTTCCTATGGCGGCCATCTTGAAAATCTATTTTTGACTCCTTCTCCTGAACCGAAGGGCCAGTTGTTTTGAAACTTTGTAGTAATCATTAGGGTGACTTGTAGATAAAAATAGCCAAATTGTTCCAATCGGAAATGCAAGATGGCCGCATCTTGAAATCTATTTTTTTCACTTCTTCTCCTGAACCGAAAGGCCATTTGACTCGAAACTTGGTAGGAAGCATCAGGGTGAACTGTAGATTAAAATAAAAATTAAAATCGTTGCGATCGGAAATGCAAGATGGCCACCATGGCAGCCGTATTAAAAATCTACTTGTCACTTCTTCTCCTGAAACGAAAGGCCAATGGACTCGAACCTGGGTAGGAAAGTATGGGGTGACTTGTAGATAAAAAATAGCTAAAATTGTCCCGATTGGAAATCCAAGATGGCCGCCATGATGGCCATTTTGAAAATCTATTTTTCCCTTCTTTTGAACCGAATGGCTAATTGACTCGAAACTTGGAAGGAAGCATAGGGGTTATTGGCAGATTAAAAATAGCTAAAATCGTTCTGATAGGAAATCCAAGATGGTCGCCATGGCGGCCATCATGAGAATCTATTTAATACTTCTTCTCCTGAACCGAAAGACCAATCGACTAGAAACTTGGTTGGAAGCATTAGGTTGACCTGTAGATCGAAAAAAAGTAAAACCGTTCCGATCGGAAATCCAAGCTGGCCACCATGGCGGACATATTGAAAATCTGTTTTTCACTTCTCCTCCTGAACCGAAAAACCAATTGACTCGAACCTGGTAGGAAGCTTTGGGGTGATTTGTAGATCAAAAATAGCTAATATTGTCCTGATTGGAAATCCAAGATGGCCATCTTGGAAATCTATTTTCCCTTCTTCTGAACCGAAAGGCCAATTGACTCGAATTGGTAGGAAGCGTAGGGGTAACTGGTAGATCAAAAATAGCTAAAATTGCTTCTATCGGAAATCCAAGATGGCCTATTTTTCACTTCTTCTCCGGAACCGAAAGGCCAATTGACTTGAAACTTGGTAAGAATCATCGAGGTGACTTGTAGGTCAAAATTAAGTAACTAAAATCAATCCGATCGGAAATAGAAAAAGGCCACCTCTGTTGCCATCTTGAAAATCTATTTTGATTTTTTTTCTCCTGATTATAAAGGCCTATTGACTTGAAATTTGATAGGAAGTATTGGGGTGATTTGTAGATCAAAAATAGCTAAAACCATTCTGATTGGAAATCCAAGACCCTAGCAGCCATGTTGAAAATCTATTTTGAACTTTTTCTCCTGAACCAAAAGGGCAATTGACTCAAACTTCATTGGAAGTATCGAGGTGACTTGTAGATCAAATGTAACGAAAATCGCTCTGATCAGAAATCAAACATGGCCACCATCTTGAAAATCAATATTGAACTTCTTCTCTTGAACCAAAAGGCCAATTTGTATATGTAATCAGGTGAGCGATACAGGGCAATCTTGGCCCTCTTTTTTATCTTTGATATCGGGACACCTTATCTCATACTTGCTATCAAATTTAAACTTGTCTATTTTGCTACCTGTTGATTTATCTAGAAACTACTAGATAAGTGAAAAACAGTTTAGACCCTGATCATACACGGCGATCTGTGGCGTCTGATCATGGTTTACACGGTTTCCTCAGGCCTGTCGGTTTCATTAGGGTAAATACGGTGTAAGAGTCATAACCATATATTCGCAGGTATTCATGAAAATATTTTTCAGTAGCTTCATACATGTAATCAGATAACAATCATATACAATACTTTAATCTGCTTACATATTTTAACCCTTAAAGCGCCAATCACAACTATTGTTGTCTGCTTTGTCATCTGCTTGTGATTTTAAAAGTCATGTTTGCAAACTGTGTGGACCCAGATCAGACTGCTCCTAGGAGCAGTCTGATCTGGGTCCACACTGTTTGCCTGTATACAAAAAAAAAAAAAAAAAAAATAGGTTCGATAAAGTTTGCAAGAATATTCAGCAGATGACATAAATAGACGACATTTTCAGATGCAGTTTTTCTTGGCGCTTTAAGGGTTAACCTTTAACTGCTGGCTGATATAATATTTAGAAAACAGTTCGCATGAAATGTTAAGCCTTGTTTTATCGGAAAATATCTTGTCGTCTGCCTATTTTACACAGAGACTTTTGTTAACTCTACACACCTGTATAGGTCTTTTTTAGCTCACCTGAGCTATGCTCAGGTTGAGCTATTGTGATCACTTTTCGTCCGTCGTCCGTGCGTCCGTGCGCCCGTCCGTCCGTTAATATTTTCAAACGACCTCCTCTGAAGCCGCTGAGCCAATTTTGCTCAAATTTCATATGGAGCCTCCTTGGGTTGGGGGAACGAAAGATTGCTAAAATAGTCGGGGTCCGCCATGCCCATATATGGTAAAAACCTTTTAAAAGCTTCTTCTTCAGAACCGAGGATGCCTTGAGGCTGAATCTTTGTACAAATCATCAGGGATGGGAGGTCTACCAAAATTGCTAAAATGATGGTCGTACATTGACATATGACCTTCTTACGGCGAGGTCAGGTTTGTTTCCCTATGCATTTGTATGGGCACCATACAGTTGTATGGGAAAAATGTTGAGAATTTCAAACGACTTCTCCTCTGAAGCCTCTATTGCTAAAATGGTTGCGGTACATTGACCAAGATGGCTGCCATGCCAATATATAGTCAAAACCTTTAAAAATCTTCTTCTCCAGAACCAAATAAGCCCTGGGGCCTTATCCTTGCATAAATCCTCGGGGACAGGAGATCTACCAAAATTGCCAAAATGATGGTCCTACGTTGACATTTGACCTTTTTACGGCAAGATCAAATTTGCTTCCCCTGCATTTGTATGGGCCCTGTACATTTATATGGAAAAAATGTTGAGAATTCATAATTTGGACATCTCCTCTATAATCCAGTTGAATCGAAACCTGATGATGAGCATAAGGGCGCTTATTAGACACAAAATAGCTAAATGAGCCAATAGAAAATCCAAGATGGCCACCACGTCCGCCATCTTGAAAATCAATTTTCGACATCTCTTCTCAAACCTTAGATCGCTTTGAGCCGAAACTTGCTCTTTAAATGGCCTGATTTCAAAATGATTTAACAGAAATGTTTCTCTTATCCCCCTTTACCAAAATTGCCAAAATGGTTCTGCTCTGCTGTACAAAATGGTCACCAGAGCTAAAAATAAAAAACCTTTAAACGACATCTGCGTGGCCAGTGGCAAGATTTCAAAATAATTTCACATCAATGTTCCTCTTATGCCCCTTTGCCAAAATTGCTAAAATGCTTCTGCTCTGCTGAACAAAATGGTTGTCAGAGCTAAAAATTGAAAAAAAAAAAAAAAAAAAAAACTTTAAAGGACAGGATAAGTAGATGAACCAAATGACTTCTGAAAAATATCTGAACTTTTTTTTTTACTTATGGCGTTTTGAAAATTTCAGCATTTTAACCTTCTAAGCAAGATATCTCAAAAAACTGTTTAAACATGATTGCCTTGTCATAAGAGGATTGGAAAAATGTTGCATGCCATCTGCATATCTGCAGTTGCGGTTTCACTCAGGTGAGCGAGTTGTGGCCCGTGGCCTCTTGTTTCCATTTCTTTTAATAGACACTCTTATTGACCGGCGCGCGAATCGCGCCGGTCTCTTAATATAGCTTTGGATTTTTACATATGGTAGACTATTCGATTAGCTCAGTAATGACGTTTTATATTTGCCGGGACGTCGGTTTGTGACGATCTCGGCAAATATAAAAAATCTTAAAACAAACTTTGTTATAAGCAGATTAATGTCTATTTTATTTTCATTTCAATCAAGAAATTTCATAAAGCTTAATAAAAGCAAACATTAAAGAATCACATTGTTGTTCTTTTTTACCTGTTACATTGAAAATTTTTATTAAACTTTAGTATACCATTGTCCCATATCTCTATGTAAACATGAACAAAATTTGCGCCGGTACTTAGACGTTTACGTCTAAATATTTTGTCTTGTTTTAACTTGTAAAGCGCCAAGAACATTAGCAACAGATGACATAGTGATTTTTATCATTTTCTTTTTAGAGAAGAAAAGTTGTGACATTTCATGAAACGCCAGCGCTTATTTTCTCTGAAAATAAAAAAAAAATGTCGTCTGCTACCCTTTTGCACTGGACATTACCGTATAATTAGTTAACGTTTGAAAACACTTAGCATGCTGGGTATAACTGCTGCAGACAACCTTTTGAAATATTATTTTCTAATTTTCCCCAGGAAATACTTTGCATGAAATGTCAAAGCCTGTTTTCGGGGAACATGTCACCAATTTGTCTCCTTCTGAATTAGCCCATAGACGTCTAGTGATAATGTTATCATTTTTGTTCAGCAACTACCCAAGTCAGTGCCAGTCTATTCCACAGTCATCCTTGTAGCAGTTCACGAGATTGTCATGGCAACTGACCCCACCACAGGTCCGTGGTCCATGGAGCGGTCCTTGTCGGCATGGATGAACGCAATCGTGATAGTTCTCCAAGCAGGTTCTTCGACATTGAAATCTGTCTGTGGCACCAACGGGACCAAAACTCGACACAAGCATTGTTGAAACGACAAGAGCGTTGATAAACAAACTTAGGTTAGCCATCTGAAAAAGCAAGGTTTTACCCATTACTGTCTTTTACCCTAAATATTCAGAAATCATTCCTAAATTCAGAACCAGTCAATTTTACTACCTGTTGATGCTACATGTTTACAAATGCAAACAATGTTAACTGATCGGATGCCGTCGTCTGCGTCTTCTGATCTGGGCCTACAATGTTTGCTCAGGCCTGTATTTTGTAAATCACGGTACTAATTATTATCCCCCCACCTACCGAAGGGTGGGGGACATATTGTTCTGGTTTAAACAATATTTCATTCATTTAAGTTCACATATATACATCGCATAATATTATATGGTATATGATTTGATAAAAAAAAGCTAAAAGCTTATATAAATCATCTCCTGATCATATTGTTTGTGGGAGGGATCCCGTTGGCATCGGCGTCAGCGTCGGCGTAAAACTTCTTGTCCGCTCTGTATCTTGAATACTCTTTGGAATATTTTGATGATATAAGGTTGAAATGTAGAACAGGACGAGACGACGTTTCCCGTACAAAAATGACAACACTGGCTTTCTTACTTTCAGAGTTATTTCCCTTTGTTTTGTTTGATATAGATTTCGTGTCCGCTCTGTAACCTAAATACTCTTCAGAATATTTTGAAGGTACTAGGTAGAAATGTAGAACAACACGAGAAGATGTGTTGCGTACACGAATGACAACTCTGTCTTTCTTATTTTTGGCCTTATCTTCCTTTGTTATATCGACATTGATTATGCATTGATTTCGTGTCCGCTCAGTAAGTCAAACAACATTCGGAATATTTTTATGATATTTGGCAGAAATGTAGAACAGGGCAAGACGATGTGTCGCGTGCAAGAATGACAACCCTGGCTTTCTTACATTTGGATTTATCTCCCTTTGTTATATTTGACAGTGATTATGCATTGATTTCATGTCTGCTCTGTGAGTCAAATATCCTTTGGAATATTTTAATGATACTTGGTAGAAATGTAGAACAGGACGAGACGACGTGTCGGGTACAAGAATTACAACTCTGGCTTTTTTACTTTTGGAGTTATCTCCTTTGTTTTGTATTTGAAATTGATTTCCTGTCCGCTCTGTTACACGAATCCCTTTCGGAATATTTGATAGTATTTGATTGAAATGTAGAACTAGAGAAGATAGTGTGTAGCGTACGAGAATAACAACTCTGCCTTTCGTTCTTTTGGCATTATGTCCCTTTGTCATATTTGACAGTGATTATGCATTGATTTCGTGTCCGTTCTGTAAGTCGAATATACTTCGAAATATTTTTGTGATACTTGGTAGAATTGTAGAATAAGACTAGATGACGTGTCAAACACAAGAATGACAACTCTGTTTTTTTTTTACATTTGGAGTTATCTCCCCTTCTTGTATTTTAATTTGATTTCGTGTCCGCGCTCTGTAACACGAATACCCTTCGGAATATTTTGATGATACTTGGTACGAATGTAGAACAGGACAAGCTTCCATACAAGAATGACAACTCTAGCTTTCTTGCTTTTGAAGTTATCTCCCCTTCTTGTGTTTAAATTGAATTGATACTTGATAGAAATGTAAAACAGGACGAGTCGACATGTCGCCTATAGAATGACAACCTGGCGGGGTTGTGTGTATGTGTGTGTGTGTGGGGGGGGGGGGGGCGGGGGGTGAAGGGGGTTGGGTGCGGGACATTTTTTTTTTCACTGTACGCTAACAATCAATGGATACTACAGAATGTATGAATGGAGAGTAAACACTGTAAAGATTTCACGTAGATTCTCAGTAACTATAAATACTGGCCACTGGCTGCCACCCAGCTAACACATAACGTTACTGTAACGTTACCTATAGGTTCCCGACAGATTTTGTTGGACCTAACATTGCGAGAACCTTGCTAGAACGTTCTTTATAGGTTGAATTTAGGGTTAGTCGGAACTAATATAGAGGAAACGTTGTTAGAACTTTCAGAGCTGACATTTTACAGACAATCATATAAGCTTTTATAACTATATGTAGGCTTTATTTCGGTTATAACCATTCAATTATAGTATATTGATGGCGAATGACCGAGATTGGAGTTTAAACCAATTTCATGTGGTGACAGACAAAAATTATAATTATCCTGCAAAAATATATTCAGCGTAAAACTTCTCATTATACATGGAAATAAATAAATAGTATTGAAATGTAATTAAACTTCCCAACTTTCGATTATAATTTTGATTTTTTGTGATGGTAAACGTTTTCGTTTTGTACTACGTTCTCGGGACGTTCCAAGAACGTCCGACACGTATCAGTTGCATCTCTCAATTTATATAGCTTCGTATTTTTCTTGGCTTCGTTTTCTGTCGTATTTATTTAAATATTGCCATATTTTCTTATGAACCAGCACCAACAAGTTTTTTATGATAGTAATCACCTAAAAGTGATCGGTTCTGACGTGCAAATAAACATATCGTTAAATTCGAAACTAAGCAAGATAATAATTTCCTTTGTTTCGTTCTAAATATTACCGCGAAAATCAACCACGCCTGAACAAAGAAGAAAGTGACTGAGTACATGTTCTTTCAGTCTTACGTTTAGTTATACCACGTTTTGACTTTCCGCTATTCCTTCTCATCTGTTATATTCGGCTGTATTAATTTTGGCAGTTATTAAACAATCATTTGCCTTTGTGTAAACATCCAAAACAGTTGCCCAACGTCCTATCTGGGTTGTAGGAAGGTTTCATTGTAACGTTTAACCACAACGTTGTGCAAACCTCTAGAAAACTTTCCTGAAAAACGTAAGTACAACGTAAATCTGTAACGATATCAGAACCAAAATAAAACGTTGCAGCAACGTTTCAAGAACGTTTTTTTGTTAGCTGGGTAGCGTCCTTACCGTAAATTTTTACAGGGGCCCTTAGAACCTTCGCAGGAATTTCCTCGTAGGATAGGGTAAGGATGTGTAAGCTTAAGATACGGTTCGGTAGCTCACATCCCTACTATAGCCTACACTGCCCTACAATGCATAATTATTACTGTAAATAATTTACAGGCGCCCGTTATATTTACGGTACATGTACTGGCAGCCAGTTGCCCGTGTTTACCGCAAAATCTACGGGATCTTTTTACAGTGAAGGCCGAGATGATGCTTTGCGCATGTGCAGGATTATATGAATTTGCGGATGTTCAAAGGGACTGTTGCTTGACGCGGCCCATATGATGTGTAACATCATAAAAGGGTCCTCGTGCCACATGCAAACAGTGTAAGATCGACATCCGCCCAGTAAGCATTCTTTATAAATCTATAGCGGGCCGTTATCGGCCCTCGACAGAGTAGCTGACGGGCCGATAATGGCCCGCTATGGATTTATAAAGAATGCTAGCTGGGCGTCTGAAAGCGTCAGCGTGGCCAAATGATCAGCGCATCCGATCGAATACGATGTCCGGGGTTCGATCACCACTGGAGGTTCTCCTTCAATCTTCTCGATATGTATTGTAATCATCGATCCTTTCAACAAGCAAGGGAGGCCCTGTTCAGACTGTGTCATTGCGCAGGCTGGTCTGGAGCTCGTTTTTCTTTTGCGATAAGGGTTATTTCCCTTGCTGCGGCTCATATATGCAGGTGACTCTTGCTATCTCGAACTCTGATAACTCAAAATCTGCTTAAGCCAATCATAATCCTAGTCCTGCTGAATCCGGATATACCCTGCCTTTGCAAGCAGTGAAGAATCAGATCAGTTGGCTTCTGAACCAACTGATCTGCACTGTTTGTCATGAAATATGTGCACTTTTATAAACAATCTGGATCAAATAACCTGACTGGCCGAAAATTAGAAGTGGGAGTGGCATCTTAATTCATTCAGCATGACAAGGGTTAATAAAGCGTTTTATTCCTCTGGAGTTTGAGATAATGAGAGTTGACTACACTGATATTTTTGCTGGATAGAAACGTGAGCGTTTTGAAGCTGAATATGTCAACATACATAAGATGACTGGAACAAGTTTTACTGCTCTATTACCTACAGGATGAGTAAAAACAGTATAGATCCTGATCAGAAGCCGCCTTCTATGAAGTCTGATCTGAGTTTACACTATTTTCTCAGGCCTCTCCGCCCGAATACTAAGTATAACCGGTAGTATCTATTCACATTACGAAAACACGCCTATTCAAATATATTAAAAATTTTATCGCCAAAAGTGAAAAATTTCTGATAAAAATTTTGACATTTTTCATATTTCTGCTCAAAACACAGGTTATGGGTACTCGTTAGAACCGTCTCGACGAGGTAGTTCTAACGAGTACCCACAATCGAGCAGAAATAAGAAAAATAATGTATTACCCTGCAAACCCAGTTTTATTATATAAAAGTGGGGTTTAAGGGGGTCAAAATTATATAGGCATGTTTTCTTGATGGATTGCTGTTTTAAGGCGACCAGAAACAATTAGTAGACTTTCCGCCATTTTTTACAAGAGAGGCAATTTTTGTTATTTCTGTGTGCTTTTCATTTGCAAGGGAGACAACTTTTCTGCTACCCGTTTTCTCTCCTGCACACCTCATCTCTTCTGAAAAGGGTATACCGTAAAAGGATGGAGCCCTTTGCATAAGGGAGCCCAAACTAATTTCATAAGAATAACCTCCTCTGACTGTATATCCACTTTCTTAACAACGCTGGCCATAAAAGTACGAACGCTGGCCATTAGTCTATTATATATAAGATGTATAATTCTTTTAAATATCATTATTTTCATGTTTACTGCAAGTTTCTGTCGAATGTTCTGGAAAATCATGTTTACAATAGCAAGTTGTTAATGTTCCTTTTACATCACGAAAACATGCCTATATAATATTGACCCCCTTATTCCCCACTTTTATATTGTAAAAGTGGGGTTTAGAGGGGTATATATTATTTTTCTTATTTCTGCTCAAAACATAGAATATGAGTACCCACAATCTATGTTTTAAGCAGAAATTTGAAAAATATCAGAGCTTTTTATCTGAAAATTTTCAGTTTTTGGAGGTGAAATTTTCTATATATTTGAATGGGCGTGTTTTCGTAATGGAACCATCCAGAGGGAATATTCTGGATTGAGCTATTTTTGGCATGTCGTAGAACATTTAGAATATTCTTGACTAAAAGTAGAAAAAGAGTGATGCCTCTAGTAAATTCTTTCTCTAGAATGTTCTTTGATACTATAAAAGGGGAAGAGATTTTCATATGGGTATCTTTGTATATTTTCATCGGAAATTATTCTATACTGGATTATTTTATTTATTTATTTTTTTTTATTCTGGAATTAAACTCTGAATTCAGGGACTTCAAATTGTGAGATCAGAAACTGTTATTCAAAGGATTTGTTTTAAATATTCTTGTGGAATATTTCTGAGGGGCTAAGTGAACTAAAATCTTAAAAGGCCCTGTTTACTTATATTCTACAGTTTTGAATCTTGTCTTAATTATTTATTTATTTATTTATTTATTTATTTTGTGAATAAATATTGTAAATAACTTAAAAGCTTGTTGCTGGTTTCACTTTCATTTCTTTCTCGTTACGCCTGGATCGTAAAAAGTCATACAACGCTGGCTATTAAAAAAGTCAAACAATACTGGCCATAAAATTGTGAAACAACGCAGACCACAAAAGTAGTTAAACAACGCTGGACATAAAATAATCAAAGAACGCTGACCATACAATAGTCAAACAACGCTGGCCACAAAACTAGTTAAACAACAATAAAAGCCTGTCGCGGGCAAGTGTCCCCCGACGTCATGGCTTTGTCAGTGAAGGGTTGTGACTTTTAAATCCGTATGATAGGAGGATAACCACAAAACCAAAGGCACATCTTTTGACCATGTGGAACAAATATGCTTAGTTTCAAAATGATTGGTAGAAAATTCTAGGATTTGTGCCCACAAGGTATCTATTCCAATAGTAATTGAACCTGGTAAAAACTAAGTAGAAAAAGTTGATAAAAAATAAGGAAGGATAACCCTAGAACCACATGCACATCTAAAGACCATGTAGAACACGTATGCATAGTTTCAAAATGATCAGTGGAAAACTCTAGGAGAAGTTGCGCCCACAAGATATCTACTCTAATAGTATTCTGACCTGAAATAATAATAATAATGATAATAATAATAATAATAATAATAAAAAAATAAAAAAAAAATGTCGAAAAAGTGGAAAATGTTGATAAAAAACGGGAGGATATAAACCCCAAAACCCGATGCACATCTTCAGACCATGACAAAAACACCTGCAAAGTTTCAATGGGATCGGTTAAAAACTGTAAGAGGAGTTGCATCCACAAGCTATTCATCTCATTGTGTCTACAGACGGACGGGCGGGCAGACGGACGGACGAACCTATTTTAATAGTCCCCTTCGACTAACGTCGGGGGACAATACAGCTGGCCATAAAAAATAGTCGAACACGATGGCCATAAAAGTAGTCAAAAAACGCCATAAAAATAGCCAGACAAGCTTACCTTGGGTGTTGTCCTCTGTAGTCTCTTCTCAACTCTCTCTCAGACCCCTTTTAAATTGCAGTGTCTGTTGCACTGACTCATGTCTCTGTACCATTTGTAACGAGTCAAGTGCTGACGTATTAAAGGAGATAGACACACTTTTAAGGGAAATAACCCTGTTAAAACTGGTTTTACCTCCCTCCTGAGAAATGTTGTACTTTAGTAGGAAAGCATTTGTTTTCTTTGGGATTAAATTCTGTCCTTTTATAGTAAACCCCTTTCCAGAAGGGGTTTGTTGTGCAGTAACACGAACAGGAAATCTAAACAATTATCGTCCTTTAATATAAAAATGGCAGGAAATCAACCAAGTGTGTCTAATAGCCTTAAATACCAGTTTGAGTGTGTTGCTAGCATTTGGTTTAATTATGTTTACTCTGATCAAATTTAGACGTTATAAGTATTTATAAGTATGTGCTTAGATGAATATTTAAACGCACAGCATGCTGGGTAAAAAATCAGCAGACGACATTTTGAAATGTTTTCCCTACTTATTCCCCCCAAAAGGCTTAGACATTTCAGGCAAATCATCTCCTGGGGATATAATTTGCACGAAATCTCAAAGCCTAATTTCTGAAAACAAAATAAGGCAAATATTGTTAGTTTGTCGTCTGCTTGATTAGCCCAGAGAGTGGTAAAGCTTAATTAGCGCATGCAGTAAACAAAAGTGCATTAAAACATGCAGCTTTCAAGATGCCTTCATCCCCATCAAGTGTGGAAATAGAATCATTGTTTTATTGACCGGAATCACGCCGGTCTCTTAATATAGCCGGATTTTTACATCTAGGAGCGTGTTCGATTAGCTCACAAAGGACTTTCTATATTTGCCGGGATCGTCGGTTTGTGACGATCCCGGCAAATATAAAAAAAAATTACAAACTGTGTTATAAACAGATTAATGTTTATTTTCATTTCAATCAAGAAATTTCATAAGGCTTAATAAAAGCAAACAGTAACTCTTTCGGTGCCAAATTTCAGACGACATTGTCGTCTGCTTTCCTTTTTAACAACTATCGCTTGAAAAGAAGTTTATACGTAAAGTTGAAAGACTGAATGTCAAACAGCGTAGATCCAGATGTGACGGCTCATCTGGATCTATGCCGATTGCAAAAGGCTGTCATTATCGCCTGTGGCAGTGAAAGTTAAATCACATTGTTGTTACTTTGAAAATTCGTTAAACTTTAGTATATCCTTGTCCCATAGAGCTCTAAGTAATCAAGAACAAAATTTGCGCCGGTACTTAGACGTTTACGTCTAAATATTTTGCCTTGTTTTACTTTTTATGTCCCCGCCTGCCGAAGCCATGAGTGGGGCATATATAGCTTTTTGCCGTGATGTTACGTGCGTACGTGCGTCTGTCGCATTCATAACCAGGGCCCAGTTGTTCAAAGCTAACGATGTCGTTAGTTAACGATTCGTTAAAATTTACATCGAGTGATACGCAAATATACATTGCAAAAGCTACTCACATTTTTCAGCAAAAAATATCAGAATATTGTATATTGAATCCGCTAAAACAGTTAACGAAATGACCCTTAACGAGCTCGTTAAGCTAACGACGCTTTGAACAACTGGGCCCAGATTCATAACTTGGGTATCTTTTATGGTAGGAAGTTGAAATTGGGTGCGTTGCTTACCCATACGTAAACCTTCAACTCTGTGCTAGAGATGCCCCTGGGTCATGCCCTGGGGTAGGGCCAGGGGTCAATCTTATATTTACATTGAACTTTACGTCCGCGTTTCTGTATTCATAACCAGAGTCATAACTTGGGTGCCTTTTATGCTAGAAAATTGACATTTGTTATGCTACTTACCCAGACCTTAAAATACCCTGGGTACGTGTTTAAATTTACATTGACATTTACGTCCGCGTTTCTACGTCTGCGTTTCTCTTGGAAGTCATAGCTTAAGTACCTTTTATGCAAGGAAGTTAAAATTTGGTATATTACTTACCCAGATATAAATCTTTAACTCTATGCTAGAATTACCCCTGTGTCTGCCCTGGGGTGGAGCTAGTGGTCAATGTTTAAGTTTACAGTGACATTTACGTCCTCATTTCTGTGTGGGTACCTTTTATGCTAGGAAGTTAAAATGTGGTATGCTACTTACCCAGACCTAAACCTTTAACCCTGTCTAGAGCTGCCTCTGGGTCATGCCCTGGGGTAAGACTAGGGGTCAATGTTTAAGTTTACATTCATGTTTATATTAACATTTATGTCCGCGTTTCTCTTGGAGGTCATAGCTAGGATACATTTTATGCTAGAAGCGGAAATTTGGTATGATATTTACCCAGACCCAAACCATTAACTCTGTGCTAGGACTGCCACTGAGTCTTGCCGTGTGGTGGGACTAGGGGTGAATGTTTTAGTTTACATTCAAGTTTACATTGATATTTACTTGATATTTACGTCCGCGTTTCCCTTGGAAGTTATAACTTGGGTACCTTTTATGCTAGGAAGTTGTTTTGGTATACTACTTACCCAGACCTAAACCTATAATTCTCTGCTAGTGTTGCCCTTGGGTCTTGCCCTGGGGTGGGGCTACGGGTCAAAATGTATAATAGGTCAAACTTGGGTATCCTTTATACTAGGAAGATACATTTAGTATGCTACCTATGTCATAACTTGGGTACCTTTTATGCTAGGAAGTTAAAATTTAGTAAACTACTTACCCAGACATAAAAATGTATAACAGGTCAAATTTAGGTTCCTTTTGTGCTAAGAAGTTGAAATTTGGATTGCTACTTACACCCAGACGTTATCTACAACTCTGTGTTAGAGTTGCCCCTGTACCATGCCCAGGGATGGGGCTAGGGTCAAAATGTATAACAGGTCAGATTTTACATAATTATGTCCGCATTTCTCTGGAAGGTCATAACTTGGGTACCGTTTATGCTAGGAAATTGAAATTAGGTACTCTTCTTACCCAGACCTAAACCTTCAATTCAGTGCTACAGCTGGCATTTGGCCTAAGATTTGCCCTGGTGTGGGGCTAGTGATGAAATTGTATAACTGGTCAAACTTGGGTACCTTTATATACTAGGAAGTTGAAATTTGGTATGCTACTAACCTAGGTGTAGGCCTTTAACTCTATACTAAGTTGCCCCTGGGTGATGCCCTGGGTGGGGCTTAGGGTCAAAATGTATAACAGATCAAATTAAGCTTCCTTTTGTGATAGGAAGTTGAAATTTGGTATACTACTTAAACCCAGGCCTAACCTTCAACTCTTGGCTAGAGTTGCTCCTGGGTCATGCCAAGGGTTGACTCTAGGGGTCAAAATGTATAACAGGTCAGATTTTACTTTGACATTTATCTCCGCATTTCTCTTGGAGGTCTTAATTTGGGTACTTTTTTATGCTAGGAAGTTGAAACTTGTTTAGTTTCTTACCCAGACATAAACCTTCATCTCTGTGCTCGAGTTTCCCGTAGGTCATGCCCAGGGATGGAACTAGGGATCCAAAGGGCAGGCTAATTTGTGTACTTTGGAAACATGTCTAGTACGTTCAACAAATTCTTATTAGGTAGCATCCCTATTTGGACCATAGGTACCCTGGAGAGTAATGACCTTTAGCCCCACTCCGTGGCATAGATTTTGGGATCTACATAATGTAGACCCCAAAATCTATGCCACGGAGTGGGGCTAAAGGTCAAACTCTAGGACACCTGTAAAAAGTGTTGTTGTTTTTCTCTACTTTTCTATTATGAAAACAAGACACAGACTTGGTCAGACATCGGTCAATCTTGTGACATTGACTTGTAGGTCATGTAGTGAAGCTCAGCATGACCTTTATTTCACGCTCCAGTAATTTTGTCTAAAAGCGCACCACGTGACACTAATGGGTTGACTGCGCCGTAAAACATCAATACAAACAAAGTCAGAAGGGCACACTACCCCTTTAAAGTGTTCGATTTAAATTGCAGTTTTTGCTTGTTAATTGGTAGCTGCTAACGCCATGGCAAGCGGTACAGAACCTGGTCACATGCCGCGCTCTAGATTCAAACTGTTTGCAAAGGTCCAGTGGTTTCAAATAATAACAATTTGTGTGTACAGCCAAACTTGTGTTAAGCAAGCAGCTAAGGGAAACAAAACGCGGTTGCTTAAGACAGGTGCTCGCTATATAGAGGTAAATACGTCATGAAAACATACCTATATAATTTTGACCCCTTAAACCCCACTTTTATATAGTAAAACTAGGGACTTTACCAGGGTACACATTATTTTTCTTATTTCTGCTCAAAAATATAGATTGTGGGTACCCGTTAGACGAGTCAAACGAGCACCCACAATCTATGTTTTGAGCAGAAGTAATAAAAAAATATCAGAATTTTTATCTGAAAACATTTTCTGTTTTTGGTGGCGAATTTTTCAATATATTTGAATAGGCGTGTTTTCGTGATGATAAACATTTCCCTATAATGGGATCTGTAAAACTACCTTTAAATACAGTTGATTGCTTAAATCAGGTGATCTTTAAGGCAGGTTTGACTGTATGTATCACATGGAAAATGTCATCAATGTAGAAAAAAACAAAAAAAAACAAAAAAAAAAAAAAAAAAAAAAAAAAAAAAAAACAACATAAACAAAACAAAACAAAAAAAACAAAAAAAAAACAAAAAAAAAAAAAAACGAGCAAGTCTTGATTTTATCATCGTTTTTAACTTTATTGTCCTACAGTACTTAAATATACATGTATAAATAACATTACATACCATAAGCACCCTAAACATTTAGACACCTTAACTCCTTTCCATACTTGTTTTGAAATCTGAACAAGTCCATTCTACTACCTTTTGATATGTCTAAAATTGCTGGATGAGTGGCAAAGAGTAAAGACGCAGATCAGACGCCGCGTTCTGCGGCGTCTGATCTGGGTCTAGACTGTTTACTCAGGTCAGTCTGTCGAATATTTAAGATATGTATGGTATGTGTTTTGATTATTCAACAAACATATTAATTGTCACTGAAAACAAACAAAAACTCTCGTTTACCCCACCTTCTTATCTCCCTGCTTGAGCCGGATCTATGAACAGTATTGTTACGTGCAAACAGTATCGTTACCACGACAACCAGCGGGATCCACGAAAGGTATTGTTAGCATGATAACCAGCCGGATCTATGAACAGTTTTGTTACCATGACAGCCAGCCGAATCTACTAAAGGTAGTTCAACCGTGATAATCAAACCGGATCTACGAACAGTACTGTTACCAGTACCTTGAAAAGCAGCTGGGTCTACGAACAGTATTTATGCCATGGCAACCAGCCGAATTCACGAACAGTACTGTAACCTTGACAACGAGCCGGATCTACGAATAGTATTGTTACCCTGACAACCAAACGGATCTACGAACAGTATTGTTGCCATGACAACAAGCCGAATCTATGAACAGCATTTTACCATCTACGAACATTATTGTCACCTTAACAACCAGCGGGATCTACGAACAGTATTGTTACCATGACAACAAACTGGATCTACGAAGACTATTATTACCATGACAACCAGCCGGATCTACAAACAGTATTGTTACCATGACAACTTACAGGATCTTTGAACAATTTTGTCACCATGACAACCAACCAGATCTACGAACGATAACCAGCGTGAAAACAGACCAGCCTGCATTTTGTCCCATAACGTATTTACCTTAAGTATTCAGACAGACAGGCCTGAGCAAACAGTATAAACCCAGATCAGACGCCGCGGAATGCGGCGTCTGATAAGGGTCTACACTGTTTGCCACTCATCCTGCGGTTTTAGACGTATCAACAGGCAGTATAATAGACTTGTTCTGCTTTGAGCACAAACATGGTAAGGAGTTCAGATAATGGATACACTTCCAGGGAGGCAACTCTCAAAACTAGAATCGTCGAGGCGGTTCTAACGGGTACCAACCATCTATGTTTTTAGCAGAAATATGAAAAGTAATGTATACCCCTGTAAAACCCCTGTTTTACTATATAAAAATGGGGTTTAAGGGGGTCAAAATTACGTATATAAGTATGATTTCGCAGGGGTCATCAGTATCAATCTGAATATAAGCATTAACGTTAAAAACATTAAGCAAACTTGCAGCAGGCGACAGAATGTTTTCTTTTTATTTTTAAGAGGAAATAAGACTTGGCATTTCATTTGAATCTTCTGCTTAGCTATTAAGGGTTGAATATCTTATTATCGTTAACGGCAGTAAAATTATAACCGGGAATACAAAGACTGATGAGAGGTCGTAAACATCAATATTTATTTGTATAGTACCAACAACAAGGGCTGATCAAAGATTTGTACAAAATGCCATCAATACTTACCAGAGGTCGTAAATGTTCATGTTAAATTTTACCTTTGTTGTTTATCAAGTACCTACGCTGGTTATCAAGTACCTAGGCTGGTTATCAAGTACTTACGCTGATTTCAAGAATCTAGATTAGTTATCAAGTACATTTTCTAGTAATCAAGTACCTACGCTGGTAATAAAGTTCCTACACTGGTTATCAAGAACCTAGACTGGTTATCAAGTAACTACGCTGGTTGTCAAGTACCTACGCCGGTTATCAAGTTCCTATTCTGGTTATCAAGGATAATACCGTCGGAACTCAAGCACAACAAATGGTACAATGTATATGGCTGAGCCACAGGCGCCTGGTTTCATAAAACAGAATAACTTAGTACAGTATCATAAATGATCAAAGTACTGACAGCACTGGTTGGTCGATTGTCTCTGGGTGTAGGCTCGAAAAATGGTCCTGAACGGGAACTTAAGACTGTTTCATTTAACCTTTAACTTTCTTTTATTAAGCAAACAGTGCAGACCCTGATCAGACGCCGCGTTCTGCGGCGTCTGATCTGGGTCTGCAGTGTTTGCCAATGTCCCAGTCCAGATTTTACCGATAACCCGCATTACACCGCATTCTGACGTCTCAGACACAACAATAGCGCGGCTATAAATAACCGTTACCTGGGTCTCGTCTAACCGAGCGCGCGGCCAATGATAAACACGTGGACAACTACGTCAAAGGAATTTTGACGTTTGTACACTGTGACTCGATTGTAAACAATCGACCCAAAATCGACAATATAATCAGTTCTTATTAAGTAAACTGGATACACTTGGAAGTTTTTCCGCCATTTTGTACAAGGGCGATAGCTTGTGTGACTTCCTGTTTGCAGAACTGCACATTAATCCCCTACTGAAAAGTGGCCTACTCTAAAAGAAAAGAGGAGAAATTTCTTTCCTTTTAGAGGGTGATAAAACGATTCTAAAAGAGTTGTCTTCCCTAAAAGTGTATCTAGTTCCCTTTAAATGATACTTATCTTCATACATAAGAAAAGGCAAATCACTCTGATATTTGTAAACAGACGTTTATTCAACACGGAAGCGCGAGTTGTGCACGCTGGTTCCCCATTTGATGTTTTTAATGAAGACGGACAGGAACCAGTTAGCGAACTTGCACTTCCGTGGCGGAGAGTGAGATGCATTCTCATATTTATAATACGTATACTAGAATATTTGATTTATAAACCAGGTGCCTGTGGGCTAAGCCACAGAAACAAAACTGCAAAAACAAAGCTACATGCAAAGATCCGAATCAATCTACGCATGCGCGCAGTATTGTCAGGCCCTAACTTATTCGTACACTCACTATTTTCAGGTGAGGATTTAGAGGAAGTTCGGAGGGATCATTCGAACCCCATTTCACTCAAAATTTCATGCGAAAGTTGGTATAAATTAGTGATATTTATTTACTCGAAATATTCACACCCCTTACACTTTACTTTATACTTCTCTTCAACAATTCCATTTAGCTACCTGTAAATGAGTGTAAAATTTATGAATGAATGGCAAACAGTACAGACCCTGATCAGAACCGCGTTCTTGATCTGGGTCTATTTGCTCAGGCTTGTCTTTCCGAATACTTAGGGTAAGTATGGCAATTTGATCGAATCGAACCCACTAAGAAATCATCCTGGATCCGCCCCTGATTTTAGTTTTGTAGAACCTCTCTGACCTGTTTGAGCAGATGTAATATTTGACCTTGGCCTCGCTATTCGCTACCGATTTACTACGCCCCGTCTCATACGTTAATTAACGTGTAAGGGACACCAGTAAGTGGGATGACCTTAACCTTCGTTGTTCGCCTCCCGTCCCGTGCGAAAATTAACGTACAAGACGGGACAGCGGTAAGTCGGTATAGTGCCGAAAATTATATTAGCTGATGGAATTTTTCTTGATATAACCATAACTTTGTGTGCATCTTACAAATCAATCATTTGTCTTAATTGATATTCAATTTCAGTGCACAAAAGATTAACAACTGACTTAATATCACGAAAACATGCCTATATAATTTTGACCCCCTTAAACCCCACTTTCATGCAGTAAAATTGGGGTTTACAGGGGTATACATTATTTTTCTTATTTTTGCTCGAAAAATAGATTGTGAGTACTCGTTAGAACCGCCTCGCCGAGGCGGTTCTAACGAGTATCCACAATCTATGTTTTGAGCAGAAATTTGAAAAATATCAGTTTTTTTAATATGAAAATTTTCAGGTTTTTTTTAGGTGAAATTTTCTATATATTTGAATAGGCGTGTTTTCGTAATGATGCCACGTCACGTTAACACGCCAGTTTGAAGTATTAACACTTACCATGCTTTAGGCAACTTTACCAGACGACAATTTTTTTCCTAGAAAATAGGATCTGACACGTCATGCAAATTGTCTCCTGCAAAAGTCGAAGACAGGTTTTGTATGACGCGATTCAGTTTGGAACAAGATTCGTGTCAGTGTGCGCATGAAACATTTTTGAGATAAGTACAATAACTGCATGACTGAACTAATTTGGCGCCAAGTTTCAGACGATAATGTATTTTGCATTGGTTTCTGACGACAATGTAAACCTTTTTTGGTCGATTGTTTACTAGTATACATACATCAAAATTTATTAAGTGTTGTTGTCTACGTGATTATCATTGACCAATGAAATCAAACCACGCATTTGTACGAAATCCAGGTAACGGTTATTTGTAGCCGCGCTTTTCTTGTCGCCGTGATATCAGTGTTATCTGTTAAAACTGGACTGGGATATTGGCATGAAGTGTCAGATTCTATTTTCTTGGAAAAATAAGAAAAATATTTCTAAATGTCGTCTGCTGAAATGTTAACCCAGCATGCAAAGTAATACGTCTGGACCATTGCTCTATATATAAGACGCTTTTTTTAAACCAGATTGTATTGATGTTTTTCTGTTATTTCTCGACGTAAACATAAGTTGTGGGTCCTCGTTGGGGATACCTCAAATGTGTATCCAAAACATATGTTTTTGTGGAGAAATAAGAACAAATGTATATCTGGACATACCCTTGCCTATAGCTAAGTAAGCAGTGACATGATTGCTATATAATATAGAGAATGAGCCGAAACGTCAGCAAACGTACCTTCTGACATGCGCCCAGCACAGAGTCAGGTCAACCTGCGCATCCGCGCAGTCTGACCAGACTCTGTGCTGGGCGCATTTTGGGTAGCCAAGGATGCTAGTTTCTTCAAGCGGACAACGAATACTCTAATCAGACTGCGCGAATGTGCAGGCTGATTTGAATCTTTGTTTTCCACACATATCAGAAGGTTACGTTTTCCCACGTATCGGCTCAAATGTTATTATGTGCAGCTCAACAGTTATGCCATATAAAATACGGATGGAAATAACAAACTGAAATGAGGTTTTAAAAACTGAAAATTTCCGTAAATTTCCTAATAATGTATACCTCCACATACCCCTGTTTTCACTATATAGTAGTGGGTAACAGGGGTTCTATATCACATGGATTTGTTATTGTAACTAAGCGTCAACACACGAACATTTGAACGCCCACTTTGACAGTGTGGGGAATCCACGTGACCAGAATGACAAAGTAATGGCTATTCTTAGATCTGGTCTGATTCTTGAGACCATTCAGAGAATGTTTTTACTCTCAATCTGAGCCGCCGGGGAAATTTCCACGAATTTTGACGAAACCATTCTCCGAATGTTCTACAGAATCAGACTAGATTTCAGTAGCGCTACACCATCAGAAAGAGCTTGATTTTCGACGTACTTTGCACTTTATTTGAACAAAATCCATTAGGTAAAAATAGACATATTCTAAAAAAAACCAAAAAACTACCTTATGCGGAGCTAAACAGAAACAGACTCCGTGTACCTAGTCATTTTGGTCACGTGGGTTTCCCACACTGTTTGAGAAGATCAGCCCCAGCCACCCCACCCCACAAATGCAAACATTTAAGAACTAGGCCAGCCTGATTCTTGCAGCGTGTTTTAGCTTACCTCTAAAAGCGCCAATCTATAGCAGACGACATTTGCAGCAGATGGCATTTTCAAATATATACTCATTGTTTTATTTCTCAGAGAAAATAAGGTTTGACATTTCATGTGAATTTCATGAAATGTCAAGCCTTATTTTTCTCTGAAAATAACAAGTAATGATAATAAATAAAATATGGTCTGCTATAAATTTGCATGGCGCTTTATGGATTCCCTTGATAGCACAGATTCGTAGGCTGGTGTCCTCGTGCTCGCATTCTTGAAAATATTGGTCACGTCAAAGAATGGCCACACTATATCCCAATTAAATGATAGTTTGAACTAAAAAAATAAAATGATCAGCTGTTATCACATGTTTTCGAGTATATGCGAACTACGCATCCTCAGATGAGACTGTTCATGCGCACAGTCTCGTCAGAGCATGTACAAGTCGGCCAGATGACAGTCTTTGCACTTCAAGTATTTAAAGAAATGGTCTACGCATAATCAGACTGGACCACGCACGTGCGGAATTCTGTCTTCGTACATGTATAAGCTCGAAGACAGGTTTTGTATTACGCGATTCAGCTTGGAACAAGTTTCTTGTCAGTGTGCGCATGAAACGCAATTTGGAGATCAGTACAGTACCCACAAAGCTGAACTATTTTGGCGCCAAGTTTCAGACGATAATGTATTCTGCATTTGTTTCTGACGACAATGTATTCCTTTTATGGTCGATTGTTTGCAATCGAGTCTAAGTACATTTTGTATACATATATCAAAATTTCCTTAACGCTGTTGTCCACGTGATTATCATTGACCAATGAAATCAAACCGCGCGTTTGTACGAAATCCAGGTAACGTTTTTTTATAGCCGCGCTATTCTTGTCACTGTGACGTCAGAGTGCAGTGTAAAGAGGGTTATCTGTAAAACCTGACTGGGACATTGGCAAACAGTGCAGACCCAGACCAGACGCCGCAGAACGTGGCGTATGATCAGGGCCTGCACTATTTGCTTTAATTACAGGAAGTTAAGGGTTAAATGAAACAATCTTAAGTTCCCGTTCATGAGCATTTTCTCAACTTACACTCAGAGCAATCGACCCACCAGTGCTGTCAGCGCTTTGATTTATATGGCTTGCACAA
The DNA here is from genome assembly GCA_964016985.1 of Anodontia alba. Lineage (NCBI taxonomy): Eukaryota > Metazoa > Mollusca > Bivalvia > Lucinida > Lucinidae > Anodontia > Anodontia alba. The sequence goes on from OZ024832.1 coordinate 9,308,045, forward strand.
TTTGTTGGAATTTCGGGGACTAGTTACACTTGATAGATTTTTCGTCATTTTTTCAATTTTAAATATTGAAGATCAAATAGAACAAAGCCTGATGAGACGGGTATTACTGACTTGTCTAATCTCGGTCTACACTGTTTGTAAAACCTCTTCATATTGGCTATGGCGCCAATTTCTTTAACCGCAATGTACAGATCGGGACCAGATTTCTACACAAGACAGATTTGCGTTATGCCTCTGCAATGGCTGAGCGGCAACGGAAGAGAACGCAACTTAACATGTGCGCACAGCGGAGACTCAAATCAGACTGCGCATCTGCACAATCTGATCCGAATCTTCGCTGTGCGCTCAATGGACAGCCAAGGGTCAGTGGCTTCTTCACGCGGACAGCGAAGACTCTGATCAGACAGATGCGCAGGTAGTTCTGAGTCTTTGCTGGGCGCAATGTCATATTGTATATCTTCTCACACCGTGGCCTCTCGCTTGTTTTGGTCATTTTGTACATGTATAAAACAATAATCTATTGATAAACGTAAACGCTTTCAACTGGCTTACAAAATGAACAAACGTGCCAGTCGAAATAAAAACATCTAATAATCAAATTAACAAAAACAACTCATTTCCAACCATGAACAAAATTCGCAAAATTCGTAACTGCATGTGTTCAATAATAATAATAATAATAATAATAATAATAATAATAATAATAATAATAATAATAATAATAATGATAATAATAATAGTAATAATAGTAATTTAATGGTAATAAATATAAGAATAATTCATGAATAAATAAATAAATAAATAAATAAAATAAATAAATAAATAAATAAATAAAATAAATAAAATAAATAAATAAATAAATAAATAAATAAATAAATAAATAAATAAATATCAAGACTGACGATTTCCACAACCTCATTTTAGCGCATGTACAAATGCCATAAAACAATTAATACATAGCAATTTCAGCGTATAGCCTGGGCTACGCCATGCCAGCTAACATGCGGACAGCAAAGACCCCTATTAGCCTGATCTGGTACAGTTTCCCAGCTAGCATTCTTTATAAATCTATAGCGGGCCGTTATCGGCCCGTCAGCTACACTGACAGGCCGATAACGGCCCGCTATCGATTTATAAAGAATGCTTACTGGGTTGCTCATGCCTGTCTGTCAGAATACTTAGGGTAAAATACGGAAAATGTCAACGGAATTAAACTAATTCACAACAAACGAACAAGATATATTTCAAACACACTACCTGTTAGCATTCTGCTTCAAGATATATCGGACCGTTATCGGTCCAACAGGATTCCTGTCGGGCCGTTAACGGTCCGATATAGATGACGGCTAACTGGGCTGACCCCAGATGACGTATTACCGTATATACCCCACACATTTGGACAGAAATATCTGGGAAAGCAGCACTGGCTACACTCAGATCAAACTGCTCCAAGAGGAAGCACATCACTAGACAAATGGACACTAAAATTTTATTGCGCAGGATATAAGGGAAATAACTCTGACATGAAAATAAATGCCTCCTTTCTCATTGGGGCTACACTGAAACTAACCAATGGAGTGTTTATTCCGTAAAGAAGAGTCTGCATTATTTTAAAGCGACCAAATACAAGGGAGACAAAAATCGCCTCACTTTGCCGAAAGGCGGCAAAATCTTCAGCTGTATCCAAACAATGTATGAATATTTACGGTTAACACAATGATGATGGGATATTTTAAATTTATCAAAACTCAGTCATTACACATATTCATAGATGCGATCTGAACTTCAATGAGAAACGTTTCTATGACGACCCTCGTTTTAGTGGTTTTGATTAGTGATGCGTTATTGCAATACAGAGGTATCTGAAAATAGTATTTGAGCCATAATATGCAACAGTGAGCTGCATCACAAAAACATACCTATATAATTTTGACTCCCTTAAACCCCACTTTTATATAGTAAAACTGGGGTTTACAAGGGTATACATTATTTTTCTTACTCTTGCACAAAAACATTGATTGTGGGTACTCGTTAGAACCGCCTCGCCGAGGCGGTCCTAAAGAGTACCCACAATCTGTGTTTTGAGCAGAAATATGAAAAATATCAGAGTTTTTACCTAAAAAATTTCAGTTTTTGGAGGTGAAATTTTCAAAATATATATATTAATAGGTGTGTTTTTTCGTGATGAATCCTAAAATTCAGCAGCCATTTCGACATTTCTTCTTACTTTTCAAAGAAAATAAAGCTCAACATTTCATGTGAATCGATTCATATGAATTTGTAAGTTTTATTTTCTTAAGATAATTTTTCATTTTTTCTACTGCTGTGACCTTAAAAATTAGGTCAAGGTCACCAAATCTAATTGTGATATCCCAATTATATATCCGTGAATATTTGGTAAGAATCCAACCACTGGTATACAAGATTTTGTGTAGACAAGAAAGTGTAACGCCAATGCCAACGCCGACGCTCACGCCAATGCCAGCGCCGACGCCAATGCTGACGCCGACGCCAACGGGACCCGCACAAAAACAACGTGTCCCTCTTCCCTTAAGCGGGGGAGATTATGAAACACAATGTGAAGAACAAGTACCCCGCAAGACTGAACGTTTTTTTGGCATTTTGTCTGCTACAGTTTGCTGAGCGTTTTAAAGGTAAAACCACACGATCCTCCCCCTCGGTGACTTGATACACGTCATAGATTTTCCACAATTTTTACAAGGCGCGGGGTTTGGGGCGGGGAGGGGGTGGGGGTGGGGGTGGCAATTTTTGTGACTTCCGATTTGCTTTACTGCACAGCAACTTCCTTCTGAACCACACAAACCAGGGAATGACTCCTTAAGATTTAGTATATGTTCGATTGTTAATATTTCTATATAAAATTATCATGTTTTTGTACGGAACCTCAGAAGGACCATGAGTTGTTTCTGTTTAAAGCTGTTCCCTGAAAATAATCTCTTTAGGGGTAGGATATTACCTTGAGGGGACAAGATAAATGATCTTGATGCCAAAAGATAGTATGTTGAAGTGAAAAAAATATCTGAACAGAACAAGATATTATCTGAGATTGCCTTGAAGCCATTATATTTTATTTTGAGGAACAAGACAATATCTTGAAGGAACAAAATATCAGCTAAAATCCACAAGAAATTGTCTTAATGTTGAAGAGAAAAAATATCTTAATGGAACAAGATATTATCTGAGATTGACTTGAAGTCATTATATTTTATTTCGAGGAATAAGACACTATCTTGAGGGAACAAGATAAATTATCTAGAATCCAAAAGAGAACTTCTTGAAATTATTATACATATATTTTGTTTTTAGGAACAATATACTTTCTTGAGGGAACCAGCTGTTAACTTAAAATCACAAGAGATTTTCTTGAAATTATTATATATTATTTTGAGAAACAAAGTATGTTAAGGCAATAAGATATTAGCTTCAAGATAGAAGATATTATTTTAAAACCACAATATGTTATCTTTGATGTACAAAATAATATCTCGAGGGAACAAGATAATATTTTGATGTCACAAGATACTATTTTGAGGGTACCAGATATTAACTTGAAACCATAAGAGATTTTCTTGAATTTATTATATTCTATTTTGAGAAACAAGTTTGTTAAGGCAATAAGATATTAGCTTCAAGCTAGAAGATATTATTTTAAAACCACAGTATGTTATTTTTGATGTACAAAATAATATCTCGAGGGAACAAGATAATATTTTGATGTCACAAGATGTTAATTTGAGGGAATAGTATATCATTTTGTAGGAAAAAATATTATCATAGTTCGAGGCTGTAAGATATTTTGAGGGAATAATATGTTAAATGTTTATTGAGGCGGATCTAGACTGGCTTCAGTCTCCAGTGACTAAATATGTTTTCTCATAATCCTGTTTGACAGTCCACTAAAATAAAACCAAAATAATATCATGACTATAAAGGCTGGTCACTAGTGACCAGCCTTTATAGTCATGATATTATTTTGGTTCTTTTTTAGTGGATTCTCAAACAGGATTATAATAAAAAAAATATTTAGTCACTTGAGACTGAAGCCAGTCTAGGGCGGATCCAGAAGTATTGATAACCGGATTTAAAATTTCTGAAGGTGTTCGATTTTTGATCAAATTATCCTTCTTACGCAACCAGGCCTGTACAAAAAAGTATAGACCCAGACCCAGATCGCGGCCTCCTGACTGATTGATTTATGATCAGAATCTGCATTTAAAATGGACTTGTTGATTTTTTAGGAAATGTGTAAGTCTAAAGAATAAAGTGTGCATGTAAGAGAATATAAATGGCAATTGGGTAAGGCAAGATTTATGAGACCTTTACAAACTGTCCCATGAAAATTAAATTTTGTTTAAAAGAGAAGTTCTACCAAACTTCCTCGAACTCTCTTTGAACCCGCCCCTGCCAAGCTATTGTCTTAAGAGAACGACACTATAGATTAAAATTACACTCAGTGGAGCAAATACATAAATAAATAAATAAACAAAAATTAAACACATATATAAATAAATAAATAAATAAATAAATAAATAAATAAATAAAGAGAAAGAGAGAGACCTGGACGTTTACAGTATGATACTTTTGGACACATACTATCTTAGTTTTAAATGAATTATAAAATAATATTTTATACAGGGGATTGGATAAGCTTGGTTGATTTTCTGCCATGTTTACAGGGAGACAACTTCTGTGACTTCCTGTTTTGCTTCCCTGCACACATAGCCCCTTCTGAAAGTGGGTCTACTCTAAAAGGAAAGAATTTGCTCCCATGGGAGAAAATTCTTTCCCTTCAGAGTAGACCGCTTTTCAAAAAAGGGGATGGGGGTGAGGGGAGGCAAAACTAAATTGACAGAGTTGCCTCCTGAATGTGGACCGATTCGCCTTAAGGAAGGATTTCTACCCAAGGCTACCCAAGACCATGAAATGTCTTCATCCTATTAGATATATAAAGATATATATTTCAGTAATTGTTGTTCTTCTAGTGTTGGGAATCGGCCAGCATTTCATCCTCGATCATCGATTTTGTAAAATCGACTGGTCATCGACTAATAATCGACGTAGATTTATTATTATTATTATTATTATTTTAGCCCTCTTCCAGGTACTAATTTTTAGCTCCAGATCGATAAGAGGGGTAGCCAGATAATATTTTTCTTATTTCTCCATGAAAACGCATGTTGTGAGGACTCATTAGAAGCGCCTCGCAGAGGCGCTTCTAATGAGTACCCACAACATGTGTTTTCATGGAGAAATTAATGAGTACCCACAACAATTGTTTTCATGGAGAAATAAGAAAAATATCAATACTTTTCAGTTGAAACAAGTTCCAGGCTATTTTAACAAATTTCTTCATCTTTACTGACCACAAATCTAAACAGACCGAAACCTACAGGTTAGTGTTTCATTTTTAACAACTTGCCTATTGAAATAAAGAGTGAAAAAAAATATATATCTTTCTAAAGATAGAATTTTCCGATTAATCGACTATAATTTTTTTTCCGATTACATTACGAAAACATGCCCATTCAAATATATATAAAAAAAATACTACTAAAAAATGGTAATTTTCAGATAAAAAATTCTGATATTTTTCCATATTTCTGCTTAAAACATAGATTGTGGTACTTGTTAGAACCGCCTCGATGAGGCGGTTCTAACGAGTACCCACAATCTATGTTTTTGAGCTGTAATAAGAAAAATAATGTATACCCCTATAAACCCCAGTTTTACTACATAAAAGTGGGGTTTAAGGGGGTTAAAATTATATAGGCATGTTTTCGTGATGATCGGTCAAAAGAGGTAAAAGTGACTGATGACAGAGTGTAATCAATCATCAGTGGCAATATTATTTCCAACACCGGTTTGAATAAACTTGCACAGTTCTATATAGGGCGTGTAATGTCGACCAAAAATATTGAAGTTGAACTATGAGACCAGTAATGGTCTGGAGCAGTCAGTGATAGTTGAAGCCAATGTGTCTCATAGCAAAGCTAAAAATTATTAGTTATTGTCTAGTTCGTTCACTTTTTTAACCATGTCAACGTTTGCTTGTTTGTGTTGAGGTTTTACGGCCCAGTCAACCCAATGGGGTCATGTCGAGCGCGGTCAGTATACCTAACCACACTTTTACTTGACAGACTTAGTGCTCTAACCGGTTAACCACTTTGGTGCATATTCCTTCGCCAGAAACTGACAACTGCCCTTCTTGAATCAGCGGAAGGGAGAGAATGGCCGTAGAAAATATTTCATGATCAAATCTCCACGAAAGAAGGGGTCGAACCCGCAACCTCCTGATCACCAGTCGGAAACGCATCCAACTGAGCCACCGAGGCCGATCCATGTCAACGTTTTATCAGATGCGTGAAAGTTTCACAACTGAGTTTTCTTCATCAGACATCTTTAAAAAAATTACCGCCTAGGGAAACACGTTTGGTCCACTTAACCTGGTTCTGGTGAACCCATATATGTCCCGCCTTTGCAAGCAGTACTGATCCAGATCAGCTGGCCATCCAACTGATCCGGATCTGCACTGTTTGTCATTTAGTATGTGAATTTGTATCAACAACCTGGATCAAGAAACCTGATTGGTTGAAATTTTGAAGTGGGTGTGGCATCTTAATAATTTCAGAATGACAAGGGTTTAAACGTTTGAGTATGAAAGTTGACATTTTCTTATTTCTTCTGCAAAACATTCGCTGTTGGTACTCATTAGAGAGGCGATTATAATGAGTACACAACACTTGTTTCTGGAAATGAAATAATGATAATGATAAATAAAAATAATAATAGATAATAATAATACTAATAATAATACTAATAATACTACTGCTACTACTATTAATAGTAGTAATAATAATTAAAACACCCCTCTTATCCGTGACGGACTGATAAGGGCTGAATTTAAGATTGACTGTTTTTGTAAGCCCTTGACGCATAGGCTGATCTGAGTTCGCTGTTCGCACATGGCATATTAAACTGAAATACTTTTTTCTCGTTGAAACTGTCTAACGGCTTAGGTTTACTGGAGTTTTCAAGAATTCGATCAAGAATTGCTTGTTCCCTTTTCTTTGAACGAGTACACAAATAGCTTCGTAAGGAGCTCGTCTTTCCTTCTTTCTCTTGTCGTCGCTGACCTTGGCCGCTTGCAGCCTTGACCTTCGTCTCCCATCGCTGACCTTTGGTGCTGAGCACAAATGGTTATACCCAGTCAGCATTCTACGTAAATCTATATCGGGCCGTCATCGGCCCGTCAGGGTAGCTGACAGGCCTATGACGGCCCGATGTAGATTTACGTAGAATGCTAGCTGGGTAGGTAACCCTTCAAGTGCTAATTAGAAGACATTTTTTTTTTGTAATTTCCAGAGAAAAAAATGATTCTTTTGTATTTTTTAGAGAAAGTAATACTTGGCATTTTATGTAAATTGTCTGCTAGGACGATTAACATGAAATACTAAGTCTTATTTTCTCTGAAAGATGATAAAACACAAGGCTTGATACTGACAAAAGTCAAGTCTTATTTTATCTGAAAAAAAAAAAAAAAAAAAAAAAAAAAAAAAAAAAAAAAATTAATGTAGTCTGCTGCAATTCGCTTAGAGCTTTAAGGGTCAATGCTTTTCCTCCGAATTCTCTCTATAAGATATTGAAACTAAACACAAACCACGGAATCACCACACACTTCTGTTATTCCTATGTACAGTTTCACTATATACATCAAACAACCATGCTCCATAGTAACACTTTCAAAATAACAATTATCCACATTATTTTGTACAAATCCTAGGTATTATTTAGAATTCATATAAAACCCTACTCAACCTTTAGCATGCTAAAGGTAAAATCAGCAGACGACAAATGGGTGATACACCACAACCTCTTTATAACACTATTATTGGGGTCCACAACACAAACCGTGTTACTTAAACAGCCGTGATATATCCAAACAAAAATGTATAGATTATATTGAAAAATGACCATTTATGGTAATTTTTCAATATACAATGTAATCTACACATTTTGGTATTCAACTTTAAACCGTGTTATATCCAAAACCGTGTTATAACGAACCGTGTTATAAAAAGGTTGTAATGTATTTAGGAAACCGTATTCACTTGGTAAATTTTCCGCCAATTTTACAAGGGAAGCTACTTGTGTGACTTCCTGTTTGCAGCCCTCTTCTGAAATGGACCTACTCTAAAAGGGAAGGAGTTGCCAGCATTGTTTTTCCGTTTAGAGTACATATAGACTCCTGTTCAGAAAGGACAGAGTCGCCTCCCCTGCCCTTAAAGTACTTCCATTCCCTTCAACCAAAGGGAATTGATATACTACCATGGGAGATAACTCTGTCAAAATTGTTTTACTCCCTTCTGAAAAGGGACATACAATCTCAATGACTCGAACCTCAATGGCTTAAACATCTTTTAGACAATGAAAAATTGTTCGAGACATAGTTAGTTCGAGTCCCTGATGGTTCATCATGGCGCCAATTCACAAAGCAAATGACGATAATTTAGGGAAATCTTTTTTGTCTTCTTCACAATAATGGTATGTTGAGTGTACTCATTAGAATCGCCTCTATGAGGCGATTTTTATGAGTACACACAACATACAATTTCATGATAAAATAAAAAGATATCTAAATATTTGTTTTCTTGAGCTATCGGAAGAATTTCGTAGTTCGAATTAGCCGTGGTAGGCGAGCCATCCGGGTTTGAGTTACTGAGGTTCGACTATAGACTAAATGGAAAGAATTTGCACAGCGCCCCCTTCCCCACCCCCTTGGGAGCAAATTCTTCCTTTTTTTTTTAGAGTAGACCCTTCTTAATAAGTAGGTCGATGTACAGGAGAGCCCTTAGGAAGTCATCAAAGTTGTCTCCCTTGTCGAAAATGGTGGAATGTTTACCAAGAATATCCATTCGTCTTAATTTTCCCTTATAATACGACTTTATAGTTCATTCTAAGGAGACATTTTGAATGAAATGTCAAGCCTTACTTTCTGGGAAAATATACATATCAGAGCCGCACAAGATCGAAATATGGTCTTCGGAGCATGCGCAGACTGTCTACATTGCATCTGCACAACATCTGTATTTCGCTTACATAAGAGCGGTAATCACCGTAACCTGAATCACAAACTCGCCGACGAGACGGCGGAAGTATACGAATACTGATCGGTGCTCCGAAAGGCACGACTCATTTTGAGCCGTGGCTTGGGGAAAGAGCCCTTATAGCATATATGAACAGCATAGGTTCATGCGAGCCTGAGCTTCTGCACACTTATGCTGTTCGCCCACGTAAGCATGTGGCCTTGTTAAGGGACCGAGCATGCGCACTGAAAGATTGATTCGACGGAAAAATCCGAAGAGAATTTTTTCGCGGCGCGGCTCATTTTACGTTGTCGTCTGCTAATATTTAAAAAGGTTAACACCACGCGGACTATCGCTAGGTCAAGCCTATAGAAACCGACTGAATTATTGTTTTATGAATCCATGAGGCTATTAGGCATAATCCTAGACAGTACAAGAGGTTAGAACTGAGTACAACTGCACCGGAAGTTGAGATGGTACAGTTTGAGGTCAAGTTCAAGGTCGGACAATTACTACTTGGTCCAAAAACCTGACAAGGCTCGTAACAACAGTTCTCCTGGCCATACGTCGAATTTTCTCCAAGAACTCCAATATAAGAATCTGCAACAGAGAAACAGAAAATACAACAAAAAAGTCAGGCAACGGGCCAAAACGTCAGGCAACATTTTGCAATGAGCCAAAACGTCAGGCAACGTACTTCGGACATGTGCACCCAGAGAAGATTCAGATCAACCTGCGCATTCGCGCAGTCTGATCAGAATCTTCACTGGGCGCATTTTGGAATGCCAGTAATGCAAAATTTCTTCATGCGGACAACAAAGACTATGGTCAGATTGCAAAGATTCTGATCAGATCAGAATGCGCAGGCTGATTTGAGTTTTCGTTTGTCGCTCATGACAGAAGGTACCTTTTCTCACCTCACGGCTCGTGTTTCATTAAAACTCCTTGGGCAAATTCAGCGGACGACAAACTAGTGTTACTTTCTTTTCATTTCCTCAAAAAACAGGATCTAACATTTATGCAAACTGTAAACAATTTAGCAGACGATTTATATGAAAAGCAAACCCTATTTTCTGGGAAAATAAGAAACGCGCTTCAAGATAGCGTCTTCTGAAAAGGTAAATTTTGAGCAGATGTCATTTTGAAATAGTTTTCTTATTATTATTTTGTTTTTTGTTTTTCAGAAAATAGTTTTACATTTCGTGCAAATTGTCTCTCTAAGGAAAATTTGTTTTAAAGACTAATTTGCACGAAACGTCCATCACGAAAACACGCCTATATAGTTTTGGCCTCTTAAACCCCACTTTTATATAATAAAACTGGGGTTTACAGGGTTATACATTATTTTTCTTATTTCTGCTCAAAAACATAGATTTTGGGTAGCCACAATCTATGTTTTGATCAGAAATATGAAAAATATCTGAGTTTTTTATCTGAAAATTTTCAGTTTTTGGAAGTGAAATTTTCTATATATTTGAATAGGCGTGTTTTCGTAATGAAACCCTATTTTCTGATGTAAAAAAGTGGCGTGTTATCCTCTTTTATCAAGTATGCTAAGGGTTAATGGGCTGGGTGGATATGTAGATGCATGGTACTAATATGTTATATAACACCCTATATTCTCCTATAACATATAGTGAAAACGGAGATATATAGGGTTTGTTTGTGTTGAGGTTTTACCTAACCACACTTTTACTGGGCAGGCTTAGTCCTCTAAGCTGTTAACCAGTATTGTGCACATTCTTTCGCCAGATACTGACAACTGCCCTTATTATATCGGCGGAAGGGAGAGAATGACTGTTGAAAATATTTCATGACCAATCTCCACGAAAGAACGTTGTAGACTCGGCAGGGGTCGAACCCGCAACCCCCTGATCACCTGTCGGACGCGCATCCAACTAAGCCACCGAGGCCGGCATATGCAGGAGTCTACATTATAAAGCGACGTTTTGGCAAACTTTCAAAACTGTGCAGTTTTGAACCCATTTCAAATTGTTTGTTCTTTCTTTCAAAGTTTTATACTAAATAAATTAGACAGGCTCCAGTCTTCAGTGATTAATATTTTTTCTTATAATCCTGGGCTCAGTTGTTCAAAGCTAACGACATCGTTAGTTAACGATTCGTTAAAATTTACATTGAGTGATACACAAATATGCTGAAATTTTTTTCTGAAAAAATGTGAGTAGCTTATGCAGTGCAAAAGCTACTCACATTTTTTCAGCAAAAAATATCAGAATATTGTATATTGAATCCGCTAAAACAGTTAACGAAATTACCCTTAACGAGCTCGTTAAGCTAACGACGCTTTGAACAACCGGGCCCTGTTTGGTAATCCACCAAAATAAAATCAAATAATACCAAATTATTTTAGTTTTATATTAGTGGATCATTAAACAGGATTATTAGAAAAAAATATTCAGTCACTGGAGACTGGAGCCAATCTATGAATAAACCTGTCTTAATGTGCTGTATGGCCGCACATTTCTCATTCCCCATATCATATGGTGAAAATTCAACAGCTTACACAGATCTAGATAAGGGGGACGTCAAAATGGATATTTCTTATTTCTTCCAAAACATATGTTGTGGATACTCATTAAAAGCGCCTGCAAGGGGGGGGGGGGGGGGGGGGGGCGTTTCTGATGAGTACCCTTAACATATATTTTTGTGATAAAATGGGAAAAATCAAGTTTTTATTTAAATTGGCGTATCTAGAGCTGTACCCAGCAGGCATAAAACGTTGAAACAACTTCGATTCAACGTTGAATCAACATCGATATGTTGACTGTTGAATCGATGTTGTTTCAACGTTATGTCTTCACGTTGAATCAACGTTGAATCGACATTGCTTCAATGTTATGTGCCCGCTAGGATGGTTTTGACGAAGCGAGGAAAAATATTAATATTTTTGGTTAAGACATTGTCTTATATAAATGTATGACTTAGAAGTAAACAATTTACATAGGTGTATGTAAATAATAGTATAGCAATTTAATGAGAGATCGCTCATTAAAATCTTGGCACACTCACATAATGCGCCTGCTATCTTCTGCATTCGATTGTTTGATTGCAAGTAAGTGTACATTTAAATGCACAGTGCAGATGTTCTGCTGTTTATATAACCAGATCTTCACAGATTCTGTATACGAGAAAATACGGAAAAAATAACTTTAACAGCTCTATAATCTGCTTTAGACGTTTCTTTACCTGGCACTTCACTCAGAAGACTTTTGCCATGATTCGATGCAAAACATATGCACCAAAGATTTTATTCTATTCACTGGTTTTAATCCGATTATAAGTTTCAACGTATTTACGCTAATTATTCGGACATGGACATACAGGCTGACAAACAGTCTTGGTTCAGGGGCGAATCCGGGATTGTTAAATTGCGGGTTCAAATTTCTGAAGGGGTTCGATTTAATCAAATGAGCATATAAGTACTTACCCTTAGAGTTTGGATAGAGAGGCCTGAGCAAAACATGTAGACCAAGATCAGACGCCACAGAACGCGGCGTCTGATCAGGGTCCGCATTGTTTGCCACTCATACAGCAATTCTAGACGCTCCCATTGGTAGTAAACTAGAAGTGTTGAAATGTTGGGAAAAGTATGGTAAGGAGTTGAAAGATGTCTGAATTTTTAACCCTTAAAATGCCAAGAAAATGTCTGTTTAATGTCGTCTATTTTTGCATACAGGCAAACAGTGTGAACCCAGATCAGACTGCTCCTAGAGGAGCAGTCTGATCTGGGTCCACATTGTTTGCAAAAATGACTTTTAAAATCACAAGCTGAGGACAAAGCAGACGACAAATGTTATGATTGGCAGTTTAAGGGTTAATATATGTACAGAAAAACCTCAATGGCTCGAACATATTTGGGACCATGGAAATTTATTCGAGACATAGGTAGTTCGAGCCACTGAGGGTTAATCATGACGCCAGATACAGGCTGATCGGGGTTCTCGAATGGGCGTATATTTGTTTTTGTGTTTTTGTTGTTGTTGTTGTTTTTTCTCTCTTCTGAATATCCTCTGTTTTATTATTTTTTTATTTTATTTTTTTGCTTCTGAATATCCTCTGTGAAGCAATGTAAAGCAATGATTACAACTGTGAAGTCTCGAAGAAGAAGAACAGTCATCGATACTCTCCCTTTGACTATATCATTCTATTAGATCACAATCCGTCGTGAGATTCAATGAATAAACTTTCAACAACTCTGTCAAACTCGTTGTACCCTTTTCTGAAAAGGGGTCTTCTCCAAAAAGAAAGTTAGAGCAGAATTGCTGATGTTTTAGGATAAATGCGGTGAGGAGCGGATGGGTTAGGGTCTGCAGTGTTTCTGTAAGCATATTTGTCCGAATATTGTATGAATATGATATTCTGTGACGTAACCAGAAATGACTTATTTATAAGCACACCCAGAACAAGTCTAGAAAATTCTACCAATATTGCTTTCAAAATGGAGGCTTACAGGGAAAAAAATATCCCCTTTAATACAGACAACCCTCTTAATACCGACATTCGATACAACGACAAAATTCGTTATAATGACAATTTAACTTTCACGAAACCTTCGCTTAAGAGGTAACAATTAGTCACATATTATGCAAGAATATTGTATCTAATACTTTAAAGAAACATATGTTTTGGATATTTGTTAGAATCGCCTCAGAGAGGCGATTCTAACAAATATCAAAAACATATGTTCTATGAGAAAATAAGTACAAAACAAGACGTTTCTTACATATTAATCTGCTCATTAAGTATTCTGTACAACAGCAAATTCATTCTATTGTCGAACTCTTTGGGAACAAATGCTGTCGCTGTAACGAGGATTCACTGTTGCAGCAATCGTGATAAATGGGAATATATTTTGTTTGGTGATTTCTATTTTTCCTTACGCACATGCGTGGTATGTGTAATGAGCGCAACGCATATGAGCCTGGCATAGTGTTTGCTACAAGACTGCTTGTGCGCCCACTGCAGACTAAAATTAGCCGTTCTGCGCATCTGCACAGGCCGATCAGTCTTCGCTGTCCGCTTGAAGACACTTTGGGGTCTTGCGAAGACTCTGATCAGACTGCGCGGATGCGTAGATGTAACTGAGTCTTCGATGGACACACAAACAGTCCAGTAATTTTCCTGTTGACCTTTCCAAGGCAGATCCTCTATTGCAGTTCTTTGTTCGTGCATTGGTGGTTTCAAATGTAGTGCTTGTTTTGTTACAGTATTATCTGTTCTTCGTCTCTCCTTCTTTTGGTGCCTCGGGAGGGCTGTGCTTCGTGACTGTGGAAATTCCTGGTTATCTTCACTTATATTTTGTAGGAAATACTGTGTCCCGGCTCATATGATATTGTCAGTATGGTTCAACATATACTCACCTTTGCATAAGAAACCTGGCTCCCCGATTTGAGATTCTCCAAATGGACGAAAGAATGGACAATATTGGGCAACTTGATCACAGAATGTTAAACAAGGTTTGATTGGCTCATCTTCGAGGTAATACGTCACGTACTGTGAGCAAAGCCATTGGCGGTAGGCAGTCTGTAAAAAAATACAACAATACATTTAAAGGTATACGTCATTGCAACCATGACACCTGTAGGCGCCATAACAAATCTTGAATCAGAAAACAAATGACGTTCGACAGTTTACTTGATTTAGTTCTTCCAGGTCCCTGTCGATGGCTGGCCATACATCAATGTTTCTAATTTAAGAACACTATGTCATTAATAAAATCATGACTATCTAAAGCTAAAGAACACGGATACACTTTCCGGGAGGCAACTTTCAAAATTAATTTGTCCCCCTTCTGAAATGAAAGCTATTTTTAAAGGAAAGACCCGAACATTGGACAGCTCAGATTTAACAGTATCCCAGCAAACACGCAACGTTTCAGGAAAGGCGTTACAACGTCGCTGCAACGTCAGGACGTTGCAGCGACGTTGTAACGACGTTGTTGCGACGTTATGTGTTTGCTGGGATGCTGTTAGATCGTGGCGCATCTCGGAAGTAACAATTTGATAAACCATAGAAACTGACAAAAAAATCCGCCGGTTGTATCTCCACAGGCGTTAATATTAAAACCAATAGACGACAATTTTAGTGATGGTATTTCCCTGTAAATAGGGTTTGACAGTGCATGCAAACAGCATGAATTGTTAATGTCAGTCTATCTGGAAAAACAAAAATAATAAAAAAACAAAAACAAAAAAAAAACTAACAAAACAAATATTAAAAACTTTTTTTATATTTTTACCCGGCATACTCAGCGTTAACTAGGTGGTGCCATGGCTCTTTTGGTGGCACCAGCTCCTTTCTGGACCCACATATACTAGATACGGTTGATTTGCAACGTTCATACCACTTTGATGTTATAACTTGAGTTTTTGAAACCGCATTAGACCGCTGCTAAGCTGAGATTTTGTTGACGTGTCTTATCTATTTTTTTTTTCTTGGAAAACCTTTGTCAGATGTTTATGTCACTATATACCATTTGATAACCAGTCAGAGCACCAGATATAAGGAGAATCCAGATAATTATTTGTTCTTATTTCTCCCCAAAATATATGTTGTGGGTACTTATTGGAATCGCCTCATCGAGGCGATTCCTATTAGTCTCCACAACATGTATTTAAAAGGAGAGACTAGAAAAAATAAAATGTATTTTCAGAAATAAAGTTCTCTACAGCTGTGTCCAACAAAGCTAAAAGACAGAAAACTTGCATTTCTGGTGACGTTGAGTGATTGACATCAAATTGCCTTTAGATAAAGGTTTAATTTCATGTCCAAGCTCCTCCTTGACACAGAGGCAATCGATCGAGCGCCTGGCAAATATTGATTCGGCAGACGACAGGAATACAAATGAAGGTCACAAAATTTCTTATCAAATTATTTTCTTGATGCTAAGAGAACACAAGTCTCTTAGACAATGATAACGATTAGGTTCTGGCAGAACATAAAATAACGTCGTTTCAAGAAATAAAATGGAGACCGGGGTGAAATAGTGCAGTTCAAAGGGAGAACACTCAGTTGAAAATTGTTTCCTCCTTAGAGGGCGCTCACTCTAGCAGAATAGAACAGAATTTAAATCCCTGGCGTGAGCTTTCTCCGGTAAAGAGGACCTACGCTGAAGGGAAGGAATTTACTCCCGTAAGAATAATCCTACTTTTTGCCCACTCTGGGTATATCTATATGTATGTACCGTTTTTAGAAACACTGGACCTTGTTTTAATCATTAAAGCGCCAATCACAACTGCAGCAGACGACAATTTTATTTATTTATTTATTTATTTTTCAGAGAAAAGAAGTATTGGCATTTCATGTGAATCGTCTGCTTGGCAGACGATTCACATGGAATGTCAAGACTTGTTTTCTCCGAGAAAGAAAAAAAAAAGTAGACTGTCGTCTGCTACAAATTTTGCTTGGCGCATCATGGGTTAAGTAATTTAGCAGATAGCCAAATAACGTATTCACCCTACGTATTTGGACATACAGGACTAAGCAAACATTGTTGACCCAGAACAGACGCCCCTAAATGCGTATGAACAGGTCTTCACCTCCCTTCTGAAATCAAAGGACTGAATAGCCCTGAAATGACAGATTCTATGAGAAACTAATAAATTCCAGGTATCATTCTGTTCACCATTTAAGTTTGTGACGCTTCTTAATAGAAAAAAAGAAAACGAGCTACAGCGAACAACAAAGACGCTGATCAGCACATATATTAAGGCGGGTTTTCTCAGCGATTCTCACCATAGATCAGGCACAAGTTGCACTACTTTTGTATGGACAGCTCTTCAATGGCGTACTAATATACATACATTGAAACATTGGGTCTACTTTTGTGCGCGGATGAATACGAAATTGAATAGTAGTCAAAGTCACTTTCTCAAAAACCGTGCGTGGCAACGAAGAATGACAGATAGAATCCGTCATTAAAAAAGTACACTTTAAGACTAGAATGTACAACCATGAAAACGCGGAATATAAACCTAGTCGTAAAGAGCGACAGGACACTCTGATCTGGGATCTTCCTCTCCCAGGGGCGTTTTTTAACCCTTGTCCTCCTGAACCCGAATATACCCTGCCTTTGCAAACAGTGTAGATCCAGATCAGTTGGCTTTGATCTGGATCTGCACTATTTGCCATTGTATGCACATTTATAGCGACAATCTGGATGTAGTAATCTGATTGGCTGAAAATTAGAAGTGGACATGGCATCTTAATTTATTCAGCAGGACAAGGGTTAACTGTCGACGTGAAAAACAAAAACAAAAAAAAAAAAAAACTGATTGTGTGCATGTTTAAATTTCACAGTTACTTAAATCATCACGAAAACACGCCTATATAGTTTTGACCCCCTTAAACCCCACTTTTATATAGTAAAACTGGGGTTTACAGGGGTATACATTATATTTCTTATTTCTGCTCAAAAACATAGATTGTGGGTACTCATTAGAACCGCCTCGTCGAGGCGGTTCTAACGAGTATCCACAATCTATGTTTTGAGGAGAAATATGAAAGATATCAGAATTTTTTACCTCAAAACTTTCTGTTTTTGGTGGTGAAATTTTCAATATATATGAATAGGCGTGTTTTCGTAATGGATGCCCTAGAAAATACCAAATTTCAATTCTTTAGTCCTGCACGAGGCCCCATAGTTGTCGAAATGACAAAATAAGTCGTAACCTGGGAAAATATACTTTCTCACATATGTGGGCTCAGTGAGATCTGGGATCAGACTGTCTGCGCAGCCTAATCTGAGACTTTTCGGAAGATATCTAGGATTCTTCACTAACCACTGAGTGCCGAATGAATGCAACTAAGCGGATCCAAGGGTGGGGGGGGGGGGGGGGGAGGGGGGAGGTGTCGGATGTGGGCGGGGTTCAGTCGATCCCTCCCCCTTTGACTCATAATTTCATTTTCAAGAGGAATTTCTCCTTACCAGACGCTGTGATAAACCCTCAGTGGATCGAACTACCCATCTCAAACAAATTTACATGGTCTCAAAGATGTTCGAGTTATAGAGATTTGACTGTATTTTACATTTTACTACCGGTGAATGTGTCTGAAATTTCTGGAAGACTTGCAAACCAGGGTCGACACTGTTTGTCACACGTCCAGCAATTTAACCCTTAAAGCGCCAATCACAACTGCAGCAGATGACAATTTTGATTTTTCTTATTTTTTCAGAGGAAACAAGTCTTGACTTTTCATTCGAATCTTCTGCCAAGCGGACGATTCACATGAAATGTCAATACTTATTTTCTCCAAAGAAAAAACAAAAACAAAACAAAAACATAATGAAATAATTAGTATATCGTCTGCTACAAATTTTGCTTGGGGCTTTACGGCCTAAACGGAGTCTGTCCGAATATACGAGAGCTAAAACGCCAAGAAGACGTTTCACACGGAATGTCAATACTTATTTTTTTTTCTGAAAAATAAAAATAATAATTATTAAATCAGAATGTCGTCTGCTACAAATTTTGCTTGGCATTTTAAGGGTGAATATAGAATAAATACTGCTTCCATTATTCAACAGATATATATATACACTTGTTGATACGACTTGCAAGGTGTTAAGATCTCAAATCCAATAAATGCATTAAAACAAACAAACGCCACTTAACAATATCATTTTATCGTCATTGTTCATCTTATGACTGGTCCTAAGTCTCTCTTAGGGCCTCTTAACACTTACCACGCAATGTTCAGATTCACAGACGACAAACTGATAACATTTTGTTCTCATTTTTCCTAGAAAATAGGATCTGTCACTTCATGCAAATTGTCTCCTTAGGAGACAATTTGCATGAAGTGTCAAATCCAATTTTCTAGGAAAAATAAGAAAAAAATATTTCAAAATGTCAACTGCTGATTTTTTTACCCAGCATGCAAAGTGTTAAACTTGCTCTCGTCTGATATAGTGTGTCTATAAAATGGACAGGCAGTTTAATTCCTGACATTTTTGTTGCCTCAACCATCGATTTTATGTCACAATTCAAAAGCATTCTCGGATATCGTGATGGAACAGAGCATATGGCGGCCCAATTATCCGAGAAGTCAGAGCGCCTGATTTACTTGAATCGGGAACCAGTAAAACGGAACTTGGGGACATGCGCAAACAGTGAGGTTCCAAACCAGACTGCGCATTCTGTTTTGGATGTCTGCGTATCGAAAGAGCTGTTCTACAGTAATATTATATTATATATGTAAAACAGGAAATACACTGAATGGCGTGTGCAGATATGCAGGCTGGCCCGGTGGGATGATGGGAAAATTCAGCAGACGACAAGTTGAAGATATTTTTCTTATTTTTCCAAGAAAACAGGCTTTGATATTTCATGCAAATTGTCTCCGAGGAGACAATTTGCATGAAATATCAAACCTATTTTCTGAAAAATTAGGAAACCTATTTAAAAAATATCGCCTGCTGAATTTTTTACCCAGAATGCTTTAGCGTTAAGGTAGATTTTGCTGGCTACCGGCACGGTGTTGGCCTCGTGCTCTGGGAATCTCTCAATTGAATCATACTCTAAGTGGGATTAGGAAAGTCTTAGATGACGGCAGTGACGGATTTCGTTCAGACATTGAAATTGCTCCTGATGCAAATTTGAAATTTTCCTATCACATTTGTATATAATTTCACATAGCGGTTTTGTAAAGGAGAAAATGATTTGAAAGGTAGTGGGAGAGAGAAACATTGTTAGTTGGGCTGACTACAAGAGCTCCGCTACAGGCATAATTGAGCGGCATTATTAGCTTTGCAGAGGAGTATTCGGTGTTACCGTATTTACCCTAAGTATTCGGACACCTCAACTCCTTACCATATATGTTCTAAAATTTGAATCAGTACAATTCACTACCAGATTTTGTGTCTAAAAATTGCTGGATGAGTGGCAAACAGTGTAGACCCAGATGAGACGCCGCGTTTTGCGGCGTCTCATCTGGGTCTATACTGTTTGCTCAGGCCTGTCTGTCCGAATACATATGGTAAATACGGTAATTCTGGAAATTTTTCTCCAGTTCCCCATAAAATACATGTCTAGTGTACTTATTAGAAGCGCATCGCCGAGGCGCTTCTGTTGAGTACCCACAAAATAGGTTTTACAGCGAAATATGAAAACAAACTAGAAATATGTTTGTAAAACACTATGCTCCCAACTACAGGCTTGTCGATACAAAATGCCAAAATTGAAAAAGGGCATAACTCTGACAAAAGTAATACAAAGTTCACTAAAATTTAATAAGGTCATCTACACATAATATCCAAAATGCTTGAAAATTTCATGAGCTTTACTTAAGTGACTCCTTGGATATTCTGTTTACAAGAAAAGCGTGACGTACGAATGGACGGACGGACCGACGGACAAGGCCAAATCAATATTCCCTCTCAATTTCTTCGCAGTTTGGGGCACAATTATCCTAGACTAACTCCTAGACCTTGATGTCACGTTTTATCATTTCTTACTATAAGCTGAGTCAAATTTATGTATGATACCCAGTATAGCCAGTCTTTGACACTTGGTCTCTAATATCAGGGATATTTCCAAGAAGTGGTGCTGCTATCAAAGAGGTGAGGCAAGCAGTAGGCAGAAGATTTCCTTTAATTCATTACGTTAATTAATAATTAGAATTCATTGATGAATATAATCATCACGAAAACATACCTATGTAATTTTGACCCCCTTAAACCCACTTTTATATAGTAAAACTGGGGTTAACAGGGATATACATTAATTTTCTTATTTCTGCTTAAACACATAGATTGTGGGTAATCGTTAGGCGGTTCTAACAAGCACCCACAAATTATGTTTTGAGCAGAAATATGAAAACTACCGGAATATTTCATATGAAAGTTTTCATTTTTTGGTGGTAAAATTCTCAATATATAGTCGAACTTCAATGGCTCGAACATCTTTGGAGCCATGGAAATTCGTTCGAGACATAGGTAGTTCGAACCACTGTGGGCTAATCATTGCACCAGTTCAGGAAGCAAATAGCGATGATTTGGGGAAATCTTTCCGATTTTCTACACAGTGATTTATGTTGTGTGTACTCATTAGAATCGCCTCGAACAATTTCACGATAAAATAAGAATATTTCCTCAAATATTTGTTTTCTTGAGCTATCGGAAGAATTTCATAGGAACTCAAAAAAGAGTTCGAATTAGCCATGGTAAACGAGCCATCCGTGTTCGAGCCATCGAGGTTCGATTGTATTAAAATAGGTGTGTTTTCGTAATGATTGCTATACAACTAGTAGCTAGTCTAAAACTATCCGGGAGTTGTCATTAAATACTCCCTGATATTGGTTATTCATGCAACAGCAAACCAGGAAAGGTTTAGATCAGCAATCGCATCCGTGCATCCTGCTCAGATTTTTTGTTATTCATCCATTATGAAAATACGCCTATTCAAATATATAGAAAATTTCACCTCCAAAAACTGAAAAATTTCAAAAAAAAAAAAAACAACAACAAAAAAAACTCAGATATTTTTATATTTCTGCTCAAAACATAGATTGTGGGCACTCATTAGAACCGCCTCACCGAGGCGGTTCTAAAGAGTACCCACAATCTATGTTTCTGAGCGGAAATAAGAAAAAACATTCATACCCCTGTAAACCCCAGTTTTACTATATAAAAGTGTGGTTTAAGGGGGTCAAAATTATATAGGCATGTTTTCGTGATGAATAGCATATAGCTGTTTTCACTTTTCATCACGAAAACATGCCTATATAATATTGACCCCCTTAAACCCCACTTTTATATTGTAAAACTGGGGTTTACAGAGGTATACATTATTTTTCTTATTTCTGCCCAGAAACATAGATTGTGGTACTCATTAGAACCGCCTCGCCGAGGCGGTTCTAACAAGTACCTACAATCTATGTTTTGAGTAGAAATATGAATTTTTTTAGAATTTTTCATCTGAAACCTTTCTTTATTTTTGGTGGTAAAATTTTCAGTATATTTGAATAGGCATGTTCTTGTAATGGCAGGAAAGGTTTAGATCAGCAATCGCATCCGGGCATCCTGCTCAGATTTTTTGTTATTCATCCATTATGAAAATACGCCAATTCAAACATACAGAAAATTTCTCCTCTAAAAACTGAAAAAAAAAAATCAGATAAAAAAACTCAGATATTTTTTATACCTCTGCGCAAAACATAAATTGTGGGTACTCGTTAGAACCACCTCGCCGAGGCGGTTCTAACGAGTACCCACAATCTATGTTTCTGAGCGGAAATAAGAAAAAACATTCATGCCCCTGTAAACCCCAGTTTTACTATATAAAAGTGGGGTTGAAGGGGGTCAAAATTATATAGGCATGTTTTCGTGATGAGTAGCATATAGCTGTTTTCACTTTTTGTGAGATTGTACTTTGCTCTCAAGGGTCATTTCTTTTAGAATATATTCATCTTCACTACAGCTGGCTAAAGTGCCGTGCGGCGGCCGTAAATCGTCCTCCGTACTTCATCGTAGAGTAGTTTATATTTACTAGGCCTTTTGTAATCATTTGGGGATGTTTGAAATATTTTATGAGGGTCAGTGATGAGACCTAACTTGCCGAAACTACAAGTCATCAACTTAGCGCAAAAAGTAAATATATTCTAATGAAGTTATTGACTTTTTTGCGGTAAGGTGACGTGATATGGCCCCAAAAACTTGACACTGTAGCAGTTTTCATTTTTTTGCGGGTGTGTTCATTACTCTCAATGGTCATTGCTTTTAGAATCTATTCAAATATTACATTACATTAACACACCCAAGAAAATTACATTTCTTTGACACGGCTCTAGATAAGTTTTTTTCTTTTTTTTTCAACTAAAAGTAGAAAAATTGCGAAAACACACCTATTCAAATATATTGAAAATTTTACCACCAAAAAATGGCAATTTTTCAGAAAAAAAAATTCTGATATTTTTCATATTTCTGCTCAAAACATAGATTGTAGGTACTCGTTAGAACCGCCTCGTCGAGGCGGTTCTAACGAGTACCCACAATCTATGTTTTGAGCAGAAATAACAAAAATAATGTCTACCCCTGTAAACCCCAGTTTTAATATATAAAAGTGGGGTTTAAAGGGGTCAAAATTATATAGGCGTGTTTTCGTGATGTTTGTCTTATTTCTCCACAAAAATATACATTGTGGGTACTCGTAAGATGTGTTTCGAATGCGTATGCACAACATATGTTTTCGTAGATATGTAACATTACGAAAACATACTGAAAATGTTACCACCAAAAAATGAAAATTTTCAGATAAAAAATCTGATATTTTTTTTATATTTCTGCACAAAACATAGATTTTGAGTAAGCGTTAGAATCGCATCGACGAGGCGATTCTAACGAGTACCCACAATCTATGCTTTTGAGCAGAAATAATAAAAATAATGTATACCCCTGTAAACCCCAGTTTTACTGTATAAAAGTGGTGTTTAAGGGGGTGAAAACTATATAGGCATGTTTTTGTGATGTTAGATATGAAACACTACACTGTATATTTAATACGGGACAAATGAGAACGATATAGTTATGGAGATGCTGAACCCGGATATACCATTCCTCTGCAAACAGTGTAGATCCAGATCAGTTGGCTCCTGAAAAAGCCAGCTAATCTGGATCTGCACTGTTTGTCATTCAGAAACCGAATTTTCATTTATAATCTAGATTAATTTATTTGTCTGATTGGCTGAAAATTATAAATGGGCGTGGCATCTTAATTTATTCAGTATGGCAAAGGTTAAGACTGATTTAGTCATGCCAATTAATGATTTACTAGGAAACTTATTCTAAAGGAGTCCAGTGGTTTCGTCAATGAAATATATGATTGAAAACTGGAGCAGATATAATTTTGCATTCATATATACCTACTGCTGTATTTTCTGTACTTCCGTACTTTCAAAACTGGAAAACGGACATTTTGTCAGTGTAGCTAGGCTGCGGTTAATCTTTTTTAAAACAGTAATACTGCGAGTGATTTTCTAAACAACAAAATGAATAAAAATAAATACTGTTAAACATGGGTTAAGCAATAACATTTGGGAAAGCCAGACAAAGGTTGCTTAAGACAGGAGGGACTTGCTTATATAATACGGGTAAATTTCCACTTCTATACCTTAAATGGGATCTGCATAGTAGCATTTTGACCCATATAAGCACAGCGTTCCATTAAAGGGATACTGGCTAACAGTGTAGACCCAGACCAGACGCCGCAGAACGCGGCGTCTGATCAGGGTCTACACTGTTTGCATCAAGTTCAGATATTTCTATAAAACATGACAATAGGAAAACCTAACCAGACATCCCTTGTATAAGAAATGAACTTGTCCTGAGAGTTAAAGTAGAAGAAATGGGTTATGATAGGTGATTGTATAATACAGGCGGCTTTCAGGACAGGTTTGACTGTCTATTGATAATATTAATGGTTTGATCACTGGCATAAAAGACTGAAAACGGGAGCAAATACAATTTCGCATGTTCGCATACCTACTGTTGTATTTTATGTGCTTTCAAAACTAGAGAAAAGATCTTTTGTCAGTGTAGCTAGGCTTTAAAATATATCACATGCATTTCCAATATTTTCAGATGATGCAATAATTTAATAATGGCATGTCTTTTGTTATTTGTGTACCAAAATATATCTCACCACCTACTAGCGTCTCACAGAGCAGTTCCTAAGAGACCTGAGTATCAAAATATGCTATCGATCAAGATGACTTTACTTCAAGAACAAATGCATTTGACAAAATTCTTTAACCCATTTAAGCCTAGTGTCCCATAAAAGGGGCATTGACAAGCAGTGTAGACCCAGATCAGACGCCGCAGAAGGCGGCGTCTGATCAGGGTCCACACTGTTTGCATTGAATTCAGAAATTTCTACAAAACATGATAATAATAAAAAACTAATCAGACACCCCTTGTAAAGGAAATGGACGTGTCCAAGGAGTTCAGGCAGAAGAGTCCACTCGGCTTAAATGGGTTAAATGGTAAAACTTCAATGACTCGAACACCGATGGCTCGTTTACCGTAGCTGATTCCAATGCTTTTTTGAGTTTCAAGGAAATCCTTCCAATAGCTCAAGAAAACACATGTTTATGGATATTCTAGGGAAATCTACCATGAAAAATTAATGGTGTGTTGTGTGTACTCATTAGATTCGCCTCACTGTGTACACACAACATACCATTATCTATAGAAGATCGAAAAAGCATCTCTAAATTATCACCACTTGCCTCCTAACCTGGCGCTATGATTAACTCCCAATGGCTCGAACTACATGTATTCCTATCTAGAACAAAGTTCCATGGTCCAAATGATGTTCGTCGGTACGCTATCAAAATCAAACGATGTGCCCAAAGATAAAATCCAAAGTGTTCTTTGTTTTTACAAAGAAGAATCTAAGTATGTCGCTTATACAATAACTGAAAACCATTCACTCAATTCTTAGTGAATTTCGGCCTCGCGGCCTTCATCAACCCAGAAACTTCAACCTCTACATCCTGCGGCTTCACAGTATAATTGCAGTTCCCTGTTTAATGATATCAAATGTCACTTTTGAATCATGCGACTTTGTTATAACAACGTTACCTTCATAGTCTCATTAATGTTAGAAATAGGGTGCTTGGAATTAAATTTAAAATAAATGATAAACAAAAACGGTTATTTTATCAATTCTTTGAAAATCTACTTTGATGTCTATTTTCAGCTAAAAATAGAATATATGAGCCCGGGAAACGAAAGAAGGTGTACTCGAGGCATAGGCGGACAGCAAAGGCCCAGATCAGACTGCGCATGCGCAGTCTGAACTGGGCCTTTGCTGTTCACTTACAGGACCATTGAATACTTAAGAAAATAACAATGCATAGTAAAGACCTTGATTATTTTTTGAGCTATACATGTTGAACGATTAAAAACGTGCGATGAAATCAAGACATGTCGGCACGCTTACTTGATATTGCACGCTTAATCGGATGCCTTCGAATGCTACCGTTATATTACGCAGCTTTTGATGGCGTCTTAGGGCAATGACGCGCGCCAAAATTTGTCAAGCTTCTGTGCAGGTTCTGAGTTGTTGATAATAACAACCCTATTTTGATGCTACAAACAATTGAATTTTTTATAGCTACAGTATATAATAAATAGGGTTATTAAACTGATGCTGGTGAATATTGCCCCTCGCTGGCACATCCAAGGCCGCTTGCAAGTTCGCGTCCTTTGATACCCACTTACTCTCCTTTCGACATTTTGCGTAAAGTCGTTTTTTCGCCGGCTACTTTACATAGAAGAAGTAAACTTTTAGAGTATGATTGAATGCAAAACCATTTGCCGTAAGTACATAAAGTATGTAAAAAAGTTTTATTCTAGTCTTTGTTTTAAAAAAAAATCGAATATTTTCTTTTATCCACCATAGTAAAAAGGGCTGCAAAATAAGAAGAAAAAAAAATCGCTAGGGAAGGTGGTTTGGAGGCAGGCTTTCAACAAGTTTCACTTGTTCAAATTTTCTGAACATCACGAAAACATCTATATATTTTTTACCCCCTTAAACCCCACTTTTATATAGTAAAACTGGTGTTTACAGGGGTATATTTTTTTCTTATTTCTGCTCAGAAACATAATTATGGGGACACGTTAGAGCCGCCTCGCGTTTTAGAGGCGGTTCTAAAACGTACACACAATCTATGTTTTGAGCAGAAATATGAAGAATATCAGAATGTTTTATCTGAAAATTTTCATTTTTTTGGTGGTAAAATTTTCAGTATATTTAAATAGGCATGTTTTCGTAATGAGTTTCACATTATTGTTATGGAAAGTAGCGGGTAATTTAAAATCAGTAAAGAAAAGAAAAAAAAAAACAAAAAAAAAAAACTGTTTTGATAAAACATTTCCAAAAAATCCAGTTTACAATTGAAACTGCATAGGCCAGACCCAATTTTGGCCATAAAATTAATTTTGGGGTAAATATTTGAAAACAAAGCATAGGAGCAGAAACGACAAATGTTTTCTGATAAGATATTGTCAATCACAGATAAAATTTTCAATTTAGAATAAAGCGCCGAATAACGTCGTTCCGAAGGATACATCCCAGCAGGCACACAACATCAAAATGACGTCGTATCAACGTCGATGCGACGTGATCATGTCACATCGACGTTGATACGACATCATTTTAACGTTGTGTGCCTACTGGGATGTATCGAAAACACACTAGGGGCAATGTTCACAAATATCAGTGCAGTAACACTACTATACAATCGATTCTCGTTACGTTATTTTAAGTCCAATGGACTCTCTGAAATACATCGAGATATCCATATCTCGTCATATCAGATTTGCAGAATTGAAGAAAAAATAAATCAACAACCATATTTCACAAATGATTATGTAATTTGACCCCTGAAGTTAGAGATATATTGAAAGATATATTGAAAATATTGTGGAAAAGAGGAGAGATTCTCCTCATGAGCAATTTCTCCTCTTTTCCACAATAGTTTGTTACCTGTTGTTAGATTTTCATGTTTAAATAGGGACCAGATTTTCACTTCGAGTTAAGCGGTTATCCGAGATAAGCGACCTCGAGATAACGAGAGTCCACTGCTACTTAATCAGGATATTTACTGTTCGCATATGCTCAGTGAGCCCCTTTCCTAATGGCGTGGCTCGCATACTTGTCGTCTGGTATTGTTCAAAAAAGAAAGTTTACCATTATGAATAGTCGATGCATTGATATCGGTTTGCGTTTTGTCTGCACGTGGTCATTTGGACTCGTTTGTGATAATCTGTTCCCAAGAGATTTCTGATTGCTATAATTGAGACGATTATAAATACAGAGGCCCATATAGACATTGACTTCTCTAATGAGGCTGTGTCCTTGCACATAAAAGGGAACTGGATATAGATGGTAGATTTTCTGCCTTTTTTAACAAGGGAGACAATTTTTGTGACTTCCTGTTTGCATCACTGCAATCAAAAGACTCTTCTGGAAAGGGGTCTACTCTTAAAGGAAAGAATTTGCTC
Organism: Anodontia alba; assembly: GCA_964016985.1. Taxonomy (NCBI): domain Eukaryota; kingdom Metazoa; phylum Mollusca; class Bivalvia; order Lucinida; family Lucinidae; genus Anodontia; species Anodontia alba. The sequence continues at coordinate 9,336,176 of OZ024832.1, forward strand.
CTATAGGAGCAAATTCTTTCCTTTAAGAGGAGACCCCTTTTCAGGAGGAATAAAAAATGATTTTGATGTAGTTGCTTCCCCTGAAAGGGTATCAGTTCCTCTTAAAATTCCTTAGTAGAGGTTTGCCCTTATTTTTCTGTGACATCAAAAAGAGACGTCGAATAAAACTCTTTTGAGATACCGCAAAGAAAGTTATCGTTGTGCCAAGATTGTACCTAGCAAACACACAACGTCATAGCAACGTCGGCGACTTCGAAACGACGTTCTTGTATGAATATCCATGCATGGATCTATTAAAACGTGTTAAACGGGCTGAATCAGGTGCTATTTGAACATTTTTGGCCTAAAGATCTTCAAAAAGGGCCGTAGCTGGTGACATAACAGTGCCAACCTGGAATACGTATTTGGTCTGAACTTTTGTTGACGTCAACATAATCATTGTTTTAGCAGAATAACGTCATAAAGTACCATGTCCTAAATGCGACTATTTTTAAATGGTTTTTCGGGCTTTTCGATGAGACATCATACAAAAAATGAAATCATAAAACAAGAGGACCATAAGGCTCTGGATCGCTCATCCGAGCTCAAGATGTTACATAGCTTGTAGAAGATGGGGTCACTGGTTTAAGAGGAGATGTGGACTAAAGATGTGTTGTTGTTTTTTTGTTGTTGTTTTTTTTTTATCTATTTTTAGCTCCGGAGGCTGTCTTGTTCAATGGTGTGGAACCATTTTAGCAATTTTAGTGAAAGGCCATGAATGAAGCATTTCTGTAAAGTCTTGTGGAAATTGGTCCAAGAGGAGAGTTTAAGAGGAGATGCCATTTAAAGAAATTGTTGACGACGGACGACGAATGACGGACGACGCACGACGCACGACGCACGACGGACAACGGACACAGCTCACCTTGCAGCTTCGGCTCAGGTGAGCTAGAATTGCAAGAATAGCCATCGCACACATTTGTTTCATAACATCAATTATCTTTTAAATGTTTATACAGAACCTAATGATACAGAACCTAGAGCGCGTAAAGTGCGTCTCTGAATCAAAGTGTATGTCAGTGTAGCAGTATGACACGGTGTATAGTACTTTCAGCACTTTCAAATATTTATCTGTGATTGACCACAAATATTCTCTAAAACCTATCTTGTTCAATCCTTTCTCGAAGGCATTCAAATTACGAAATAAGTCAAACAAAACTAATATAAAGAGAGATTACATCAATTTGTTTTCGTGTCTAGGAGTCTTATTGAGCCACGCCTCGGTAAATGTGCCGTCGGGGCATAGGCGAACAGCGAAGGCCCTGATCAGTCTGATCAGGGACTTCGCTGTCCGCTTCAAGAATCGTTTGATACTGTAGAAAATATTAACGGACAAAAGATGCTCTGCGGATACTGTGTGTATGCCGCAGACTGATCTGGACATTCGCGGTTCCCATATGCTGGGAAAACCGCTTTACGAGTGACGTGGCTCATTTGAGCCCTGCTTGGGAAAATGCTGCAAGATCGCACATGCGAAGTACCAGATCAACCTGCGCATGCGCACAACCGGGTAAACATCTTCGTTGTTCGATATATACGTATGACAATGTCCAGATATTGCGTCGGTGAACAGAGCTGATATTCACAATACCGCATTGCTGCGCATGCGCTTTTTCATGCGGACTAATTTTGCTTTTACCCAGAACAGACACCAGTTACTTATATTGAAAGCAACAATGAAGAGTAAAAAGCAAATACTATATAACCCTAAGTAGTCGGAAAGAAAGGCCTGAGCAAACAGTGTAGTCCCAGATCAGACGCCGTAGAACGCAGCGTCTGATCAAAGTCTACATTGTCTGCCACACATCCACAAGTTTTACACACATCAACAGGTAGTAAAATGGACGCGTTAAAAATTTAGGACAAGTATGGGAAGCAGTAAGGTGTCTGAATGTTTAATTACGGTATGAGACGATAAGAGCCGCAATGTCAGAAAACCCACCTTTGGGCATTTGCTCCCAATGAAGATTCAGATCAGTCTGCGCATTCGCGCAGACTGATCAGAATCTTCACCGGGCGAATTTCGGCTAGCAAGGGATGGAAATACTTTCTTCATGCGGACAGCGAACTCTGATCAGACTTCACGCATGCACAGGCTGATTTGTGTCTTCCTTGGGCGCTCATGTCAGGAGGTGCGTTTTCTGAAATTCCGGTTCAGTTAATGAAAGAGTTAGGAACGTCAAAATCACTTGAAAGCACAGAACAAACGCTTGCATGATTTGCGCACAAGACAAACACGTTACTAAGAAACACGTTTCTTAATGACTGAATTAAATGTAATCGAAAAGTTTTATAGAATCAGCATCAATGGTAGGCTAGCAATTTGTATAAGAAATGTTACACCTTGGTTCAGAAAAAGACACTGGCAGACGTTTTTAATACAGTCAACCCTCTTTATACCGACTCTTGATATAACGTCAAAATTCGTTATAATGATAATTTGAGTGACACGAAACCTTCACTAAAGAGGTGATGAATATCAGATATTATGCCAAAACATGTATTTAATTCTTCAGGAACATATGTTTCGGATATTTGTTAGAATCGTTTCACTGAAGAAATTTTAGCAGATATCCAAAAAACATATTCTGTAAAGAAATAAGAATATATCAAGGCCGTTCGTATAAAAGAAAGAAAGAAAGAAAGAAAGAAAGAAAGAAAGAAAGAAAGAAAGAAAGAAACAAACAAACAAAGAAAACCTGAATAAATATAGGAAGGCATTATTGCCAGACGTCTGGCAATAGTAAAACCTCGTCGAATTTGCTATTGTATTTGGAATACCGACTTCGTGCCAAAAAGCTCCGGAAACTTGTGAATTCATGAAAATGTATCTTGCCTCTGAATTCTGCTTCTGATTTATGTTATGGTAAAATATCTAGTGTCCCAGTCTTTTCACCACCCCGTCCCCCTCCTACCCACCCAAATTTCCATCAGACTAAGAATCGAAAGTAAAAGCGCTTTCAATTTCTGCATCCGAATGCTTTCAAACAGACATGCCTGGCAATAGCATTTTTCCCGACTGTTTGCATCCGAATGCTTTCAAACAGACTTTGAGTCGTAGAAACTTTCTGTATCTTCTGTAAACATATTCACATATTCAGCACAAATCTTATAAAGTACGTCTGGCAGCAGCAAATTCACGAATAATTTGCTCTTGCCAGACGTCTGGCAATAGCAAATGTCCCGACTATTTGCTATTGCCAGACGTCTGGCAATAGCAATTTTTTCCGACTATCTGCTATTGCCAGACGTCTGGTGTTAGCCACTCCGATAAATATACCCCAGAATTCCCATCTTCCGGCGCTGTGTACCAAGTATATAGCTACGATCCTTGCATGATCACCCGCTCTCAAGCCACAGAGACAGATTATCGTGGTCATTTGCGGACGAAAAACACGATTACTCAGGCGTCCAAATTAAGATATTGGCAAATTATAGACTCTTGGATCGCCTTTGTGCCGACGTTTATTTAGTCGTGAAATAAATTCCGGCTCATTAGCACTGTAGAACCGCAACTGAAATAGCATCTTATTTTTCAGAAAATAGCATTAGAAGCTATTAAGTAGCGTATTTGTCCTATACAGTGAAACTCCACTATTACGTCCATTCGAATATTAAGACCTGGTCACATGTAGGAAAGCCAATTTCTGTTTACGGATGTTCAGGTGGTTTTCCCCGGGTTCTGCGGTTTTCGCCCACCTTTGATGACGATCGACCCGATATAAGTGAAATATTCTTGAAGGGGCCGTAAAACCCAAATCAAAATAATAATAATAATAATAATAATAATAATAATAATAATAATAATACCACTCCATTATTAAGACTAGCTTTTCTCATTCCCAAATGTTTTCTTTCTTATTACGGTAAAATGGAATGCGCAAATAGTGTAGACCCAGATCAGACTGCTCCTAAAAGAGGAGTCTGATCAGTGTCTATACTGTTTGCCATTTCACTTAGCATTTTTAAAAAGCAATTGTATAAAAGCAAAAGTTTGGCCAAAAAGTATGGAATAAAGTGTTCGAAATTTTAGGACAATAAAGTGTTCGAAATTTTAGGACAATTACCATATTCTATTTTCAATATCAAGATCACCTAATTAATAAGACCACTTTTAGACAGTTCCAAAAGTGGTCTAAATAGTGGGCTTTTACTGTATATTCGGACACTTCATTACGAAAACACGCCTATTTTAATATACAGAAAATTTCACCTCCAAACACTGAAAATTTTCAGAGTAAGGTAGACCAAACACTAACTAGGCACTTCTAATTGAAACCCACTGTTTTTATCATAGGTTCAGTGGATTTTAACTGATTTTTAATTAAAAAAAGTTTATAATATTATAAATTTTATCGCAAACATAATGTTTCTTTTTTATATTTTGGAAGCTTTACCCGCATATGACCCTGTTTAAAGTAGATTTCTCAAGGTGAGACAGGTATCCTTTAACAGGAGATGGTAATGATAAAAGCAAAGGAATCCAATTTCAATTAGTTGGATCTAGTCATCTGCAGAAAATACTCACCGCTATCTCCCAATTCTGTATGGAGGTGCTCGATTATGCTTTGAGAACGGTGCAGTTGAGATGGTTCGTCCTAACGTGCTATGAATCCACAAATATCCCTAAATAATGTTTGTGGAGCACAACTTTTCAAAATACCAGATGTGCCTATGTTTTATAACACAAACGTCACGTGCGTACAGTTAAGAATGAATTTTTTCATGATTTATCAAAATTTTACTACAGCTTAAAGGGAATGCATATACACTCAGGATAGACAAGTCTGTCAAAATTATTTTGCCTCCTTTCTGAGAAGGGGTCCTCTATAAAAGGTAAGAATTTGCTCCCATTCTTTCCTTTTAGAGTGGACCCTTTTTGAGAAGGGGTTTGATCCACAGGAAACCAAACCGGAAGTCATAAAAGTTATCTCTGTGTTAAATTGGCGGAGAATCTTCTCGGCGTATCTAGTTTCTACGGTCTTCTTCCTTGCAGCAAATCTTTCTTCTAGTTGACTAGCAGACTAGAAAATGATCATTGATGAGGCGTCTAACTCCGCCAATAAATTTGTGCTTGATTAATTGAGTGAAAACACACTATTGCATTAAAACACAAAAGCCGAGCAACGAACTTAACCATTGCCACTCTCTGGGCTAATTCAGCATACGACCAATAGTTTATACTTTCCAGCCCCCACCCCACAGAGAAAACAGGATTTGATATTTCATGAAATACTAAAATCTGTTTCCTGGAAAAACAATAAAAAAAAACTACAGTCGAACCTCGTTATCTCGCTCATCTCGAAGTAAAAATCTGGTCCCTGTTTAACGAGAAACTATGACAATAGGTAACAAAATAATGTGGAAAAGAGAAGAAATTGCTCCTAAGGAGCAATTTCTCCTCTTTTCCACATTATTTCATATATATTTCTAACTTCAGGAGTCAAATTACATATTCATTTGTTAAATGTGGTTGTTCAATTTATTGTTTTCCCCACTCTCTCAACTCTGATATGTCGAGGTACGGGTATCTCGAAGTGTTTCAGTGAGTCCCTTGGAATTCGAGATAACGAGTCGACTGTATTTCAATATCTCATCTGCTGGATTAGCCCAGAGAGTGGTACAACCCTCTGAACAAATTCAGCGGACGACAATATACCTTATTTTTCCCTAGAAAACAGGGTTTGACAGTCCATGCAAATTGTCTCCAATGCGGACAACTTGCATGAAATGCAAAACCTGTTTTCTGGAAAAACTACGAAAAGGATTTCAATATGTTGTCTGCTGATAATTTTACCCGGCATGCTAAAAGTTAATAAACACTTAGGCATTACATAATAGGCATTTCGCTCAAGCGGTAATCGTTTGAAAAAGAATGAAACATGAAATTCTAAAACCTTTTTTCTTTTTTATGGGAAAAATATGGAAAATATTTCATTATGCCGTCCGCTGAAAATTTTACCCAGCATGCTAAACGTTAATAAACACTTTTTAAACGCATGGCATAGCCATTTAAAACTCAAGCGGTGCATAGTAATCGTTTGAATAGAACTAAACGTTTAGTTACAAGAGAAAAAATATAGAAGCCGCAACTCAGAAAATGTACCTTCGGAGATTTTCGCCCAGCGAAGATTCAGATCAGCCTGCGCATTCGCTGCGCGCATTTTTGGACCGCCAAGGATGCATAGTTTCTTCATTCAGGCAAAGAAGACTCTTATCAGACTGCGCAGATGTGCAGGCTAATTTTAGTTTGTGTTGGGCGCACATGCCAGAAGGTACGTTTTCCACATTGAAGCTCAAACAGTTCTGGTTCGTGCCCAGTTGACTTGTTATGCAAAAAAAAAAAAAAAAAAAAACAGAAAAAAACCCTTATGGCGTCAACACGGGAACGTTCCCTTAATTTCTGACCCCACTCTCATGATGCCCTCTTTTTATATAAAATGTTGTTACGGGGTTTGCTTGATTTCTGAATAAATGGAACATTTCTACTTGTGGTTGTGTTTAAAACCGCGGGAAAAATCGTTTATTAAAACGCGGGGTGGGATCTAACTTTGCAGAAGATGATTAGACAGGTTCCGAATCTGTAAAGGTGTCAGCTTTAGTTTTAACCGGCTCAGTATAAATAAAAGCAGACAATATATAAATCTGGTCCCTGTTTTAACATGAAAATCTAGCAACAGATACCAAAATATTGTGGAAAAAAGGAGAAATTGCTCCTCTTTCCCATAATATATTTATTTTCAATATATCTCTAACTTCATATTCATTTGTGAAATGTGGTTGTTCGATTCATTTTTCCCGGCTGCAATTCTGCACATCTGATATGTCGAGGTACGGCTATCTCGAAGTATTTCAGGGAGTTCCTTAGGCTTCGAGATATCGAGAGTCGACTATATTTAAGGATCTTCGAACAGTAACAGCCCGTGCGACCAGTCTTTTCAGGGCCCTCTCTGTTCATAGATATTTTCCACTCCTTCACTGTTCGTTTTGAGCAATTCTGAAAATAGCTTTTTTTTCAGAAGTAATCAAAACGAGTTTGGTGACACCTAAGAAATAGAAAATATAAAACTTCGATTTACTCTAGTTTCGGAAGGGCTGAAAACATTACGAAAACACGCCTATATAATTTTGACCCGCTTAAACCCCACTTTTATATAGTAAAACTGAGGTTTACAGGGGTATACATTACGAGGGATGTTCGAAATGAATTGCTTATTGTCCTCTAGCTCGATATCCAAGTGGGGCACGATAAAAACCAATACATACATGTATAGGGCTTTTCAATATCTACACAATGGTGTATAAATGTACATGTTAGACTAAGTGTAAGACATAAAATTTGCCATTTGAATACACGCAGTCATTGACCACTGCAGTAAAAATGGTTGGTAGAAGCGTTGACAAAAAAGGAAGGTGAAATACGGGCTTACATCAAAGCTCGCTCAAAACTTGGTTGTTCTTTGAAGAAGCTGATGACTGAAATTTCTACTGCTTTTGGACCTTCTTGTGTGTCTTATGACACAGTTCAGCGGTGGAAAAAGAAATTTGAGTCTGGTGTAGAGTCCATCAAAAATGCACCGAGATCAGGTAGGCCAAAATCTGCATCTCGTAAAGAAATCGTTTCCAAAATAAAGGAAATCATTGAAGGAGATGCCAGATTTACAGTTCGTGATATTGCACGAAAGGTAGGCATATCACTATCAACGGTTCACCTTATTTTGAAGAAGCATTGAAAGTCAGAAAGATTTCTGCTAGATGGGTGCCACATCTGTTGACTGACGAGCAAAAGAGGCAACGGGTTAAAGTGGCCAAAAAGCTGCTTCAAATGTTTCCAAAATATGACAAAAAGCAGTTTGCCAATGTCGTCACAGGTGATGAAACCTGGGTCCATTATTTTGAGCCCGTCAGAAAGGTTAGCAATAAGATCTGGGCCACTAAACACAGCAAACGCCCAATAATTGCCAAACGTTCTTTGAGTACAAAGAAGATTTTGTATGCAATCTTCTTCTCTGGTGAAAGAGTCGCAATAAAAGTGCCAGTGAAAAAGGGCAAAAGCATCACCGGAAAGTACTACAAAGACGTAGTACTGAAGAAACTGATAAAGTATTATCAGAAACGACGCCCTGCCACTGGTTTTAAACATGTCCGTCTTCTACATGACAATGCCCCAGCTCATACCTCAGCAATACATGTAGTTACGGCGTTTTTGAAGAAAGAAAAAGTAACTGTTTTGCCTCACCCCTCGTATTACCCAGACCTTGCCCCATGTGATTTCTTTTTGTTTCCGAAATTGAAAGCATTCCTTGCTGGGCGGAAATACCAGTCCCGACAGGCACATGGATCTGCCATTCATCAGTACCTTATTACTGTACCCAAATCAGCGTACCGTGACGCCTTCAAGAAGTGGATACATCGGCGGAAACTTTGCATTTCTAGCCACGGGGAGTACTTCGAGGGCATGAAATGAGTACTTTTAGGCTAACTTGAAATTTGAAGTCTCCAGATAGAAATAAGCAATTCATTTCGAACATCTCTCGTATATTTCTGCTCAAAAACATAGATATTGGCAGAGGCGGTTCTAACGAGTACCCACAATCTATGTTTTGAGCAGAAATGTGAAAAATATCAGAGACTTTATCTGAAAATTATCAGTTTTTAGAGGTGAAATTTTCTATATATTTGTATATGCGTGTTTTCGTAATGTGAGCTTGGCTGTCTCGCATGATTAGAAAATATAAATTATATACTAAAGTGTAGAACGGGGAGACTTTTTACAGGCCGCCACTCAGCGGTTAACATAAGCTGAGCACATTTTGCTACCCGTTTATGCGTCTTATAACTGCAAGGTGAGTAAAGGGTCATTATGTTGTCTCTTGCTGTTAGACATTCGAATGTCGAATGTCCAATGTCTAGTGGCTAGGCATTCGAATGTTGAATGTCTAATGGCTAGACATTCGGACCTCGAATATCTAATGTCGTGCTGTTAGACATTCGAATGTCGAATGTCCACTGTCTAACAGCTAAACATTCGAATGTCGAATGTCGTGCGACTAGACATTCGAATGTCGAATTTCGAATGGCTAGACATTCGAATGTCCAATGTCGACATTCGAATGACTAGCCATACAACATTCGACATTCGAATGTTGGACTGCTAGACAGTGGACATTCGACATTCGAATGTCTAACAGCACGACATTAGATATTCGGGATTCGAATGTCTAGCTATTAGACATTCGATATTCCAGTATCTGCCACTAGACACTGGAAATTCGACATTTGAATGTCTAGATGTTAGACATTCGACATTCGAATGTCTAACAGCAAGGTATTAGACAGTCGACATTTGAATGTCTAGCCGCACGGTATTCGACATTCGAATGTCTAGCTGTCGAATGTCCAATGTCTAGCAGCTAGATATTCGAATGTCGAATGTCATGAGGCTAGACATTCAAATGTCGAATGTCTAATGTCTAAACAGTTGTCTAATGTCTAATGGATAGACATTCGAGTGTTCAATGTCCTATGTCGAATGTTTAGCCAACTTCGATTCGAACGTCGAATGTCCAGTGTCTAGTAGCTAGACATTCGAATGTCGAACGTCTAATAGCGACATATCGAATGTCTAATGTCGTGCTGTTAAACATTCGACTGTCGAATGTCAAATGTCTAGCAGCTAGTTATTCGAATATCAAATGTCGTGCGGCTAGACATTTGAATGTCGAATGTCTAATGGGTAGACATTCGAATGTCCAATCTCCAATGTCGAATGTTTAGTCAACTTCAATTCGAATGTCGAATGTCCAAAGTCTAGTGGCCAGACATTCGATGTCAAATGTCTAATGGCTAGACATTCGAATGTCGAATGTCTAATGTCGTGCTGTTAAACATTCGAATGTCAAATGTCGTACGACTAGACAGTCAAATATCGAATGTCGTGCGGCTAGACATTCGAATGTCGAATGTCTAATGTCGTGTTGTAAGACATTCGAATATCAGGTGTTCAATGTCTAGCAGCTAGACATTCGAATGTCGAATGTCTAATGGCTGAACGTTTGAATGTCTAATGTCGTGTGGCTAGACATTCGAATGTCGAACGTCCAATGTCTAGTGGCTAGACATTCGAATATCGAATGTTGTATGTCCAATGGCTAGACATTCGAATGTCGAATGTCTAATGTCATGCGGTAGTGGGTAGACATTCGAATGTCTAATGTCGTGTGGCTAGACATTAGAATGCCGAATGTCGAATGCCGTGCGGCTAGACATTCGAATGTCGAATGTCTAATTTCTCGCTGTTAGACTGTCGGAGCTCAAATGTTCAATGTCTAGCGGCTAGACATTCGAATGTCCGCTGTTGAAAGTCTTATGGCTAGACGTTCGAATGTCGAATGTCTAATGTCGTGCGGCTAGACATTCGAATAATGAATGTCCAATGTCTAGTGGCGAGACATTCGGATATCGAATATTTATTGTCTAATAGCTAGACATTCAAATGTCGAATGTCTAATGTCATGCAGCTAGACATTTGAATGTCGAATGTCTAATGGCTAGACATTCGAATGTCGCATGTCTAATGTCCTGCTGTTAGACTTTCGACTGTCAAATGTCCAATGCCTAGCTGCTAGACATTCGAATGTCGAATATCCAATGTCTAGTGGCTAGACATTCAGATGTCGAATGTTGACTGTCGTGCGGCTAGGCATTCGAATGTCATATATCCAATGTCTACTGGCTAAACATTCGAATGTTGAATGTCCAATGTCTAATGGTAAGACATTCGAATGTCGAATGTCTAATGTCGTGCAGCTAGACATTCGAACGCTGAATGTCGAATGCCGTGCGGCTAGACATTCGAATGTCGAATATCTAATTTCTCGCTGTTAGACTTTCGGATCACAAATGTTAAATGTCTAGCACCTAGACATTCTAATGTCCAGTGTCGAAAGTCTTATGGCTAGACGTTCGAATATCGAATGTCTAATGTCGTGCGGCTAGACATTCGAATGTCGAATGCCCAATGTCTAGTGGCGAGACATTTTGATGTCGAATATTGATTGTCTAATGGCTAGACATTCGAATGTCGAATATCCAGTGTCTAGTGGGTAGACATTCAGATATTGAATGTCTAATGTTGTGCGGCTAGACATGCGAACGTCGAATGTCCAATGTCTAGTGGCTATACATTCGAATGTCGAATGTCCAATGTCTACTGGCTAGATATTCAAATGTCGAATGTCTAATGTCGCGCAGCTAGACATTTGAATGCCGAATGTCTAATTGCTAATTCGAATGCCTTGTGTCGTGTGGCTAGACATTCGAATGTCGAATGTCGAATATCTAATGGTTGGACATTAGAATGCCAAATGTCGAATGTTAAGCCAACTCCACGCAGCTCATTCATCAGAATCTTTGAACGGACAGCAAAGGCCCTGATCAGACTGTACGGATGCGCAGGCTAATCTTGGCCGTTGTTGTCCGCATATAAATCCTATCCTTACTGACTCAATACCCACGTTGGCCTGTTTCTCTGTTCGCGGTTGTGTATTTACGTTCGTTTCCCCACTTCTGACCTCAGTAGTTTACTTGGCACTTCCTTGTTTTCCGCAAGAATGAAATAATTAGACGGCCCATTTCTATCGACAGAAATATTGGCTTCAACCTCTCTTATAAATTGCAAATCAAATATTCCCTAAACGATCAGCAGTCTGTTCAAAACACAGCAGCCATATTTGCCTTAAATGTTAAGACAGTCAGGTATGAGCAAGCAGTGCAGATCCAGATCAAACTGCAAGCAGTGTAGACCCAGAGTTTAATTATGATAAAAAACGCTTGACTTTCATATTTGATGATATGGAACAGCGAGGTTTCTGACCTAATATTCGCGTTTTCTAGAGCAAATGTAAAATGAAAGTTTTCATGAAACACAAGTAACTAACAATCAGACTGAAAAGAATGTGCACAAGATCAGATTAATCGTTCAGATGACTACGCCTGCGCAGGAAAAATGGTTAGGTAAATTGACCAGCTCAACGTGACCGTAATAGTCTTGAATGGGCCGTTAAACACAAAACCAAACCAACCAACCTACGAAATGAAATCTCTTGCGTTTAAAGGGAGTGACACACGTTCTCTTATTTTAGGGGAGTCAAAATTGTTTTTGTTTTTTTCGTTCCCATTCTGAAAAGGAGGTCCACTCTGTAAGAATTTTCTCCAAGAGACAGCAAGAATAGACCCCTATTCAGAAGGGACTTGGTGTGCAATAAAGCAAACAGGAAGTTAAAACGTTTGTCTCCCTTTGCGGAAATGGTGTAAAATCTACTAAGTGTATCCAGTCCTCTTAAGTGACAAGGTTCAATCAATCAAAGGGCCCAGTTGTTCAAAGCATCGTTAGCCTAACGAGCTCGTTAGTGGTCAAAATGTTGACTGTTCTAATAAGTACACCTTCTAATTCACAGGTATTTTTGCTGACAAAATGTGAGTAGCTTTTGCTAATGCAAAAGCTACTCACATTTTTTTTCAGCCAAAATATTAGCGTATATGCCATATATAATGATATAAGCTTTAATGTTAACGATACGTTAACTAACGACATCGTTTATTTTGAACAACTGGGCCCTGATTTTTAACGTAGCCGGATAGGGGCTACTACACCAGTTAAAATGTTATCATGTAAAGTTCCTTATAAATTCTGAGCCTGCTCCGCGTTCCCGCCCACCACCCATCCACGATTTGACATTTATATTGTATATAGTGATGACTCCAGGATTACCATCGCTTCTGAATAAATGCAGGGTTTCTATTTACAGCTGTGTTTAAAACCTCAGAATTAATATAGTAAACATTATTATTTATTCGACCGCCCACTGTAAAGGGGTGGGGTCTAACTAATCGCTAGCCAATCATGCACAGATTATCAGAAATCGAAAGCAGTCTACCAGTACGTCAACCTTTGACCTGTCGACAATAAATAACAGTAGACGACATTTTAAAATATCTTAGCTGTTTCACAGAAAATAAGACGGCATTTCTTTCGAGGCAATTTGAATTTAATGTCAAACCTTGCCTTCTGTGAAACAGAAGAATACCACGTAGCTGTTGTCCGCGGATCTACTCCGCGGCATGCTAATCCAAACTACAGCAGACGACATTTTGAACTTGTTTTATTTTTTAGAGAAAAATAAAGCTTGACATTTCATGCGAATCGTCTGCCTATATCACATTTTATCAAAAAAAAAAAAAAAATAAATAAATAAATAAATAAATAAATAAAATAAACAAAACAAAAAAAAAAAACAAAAAAAAAACAAAAAAACAAAAAAAAAAAAAAAATAACTAAATCACAATTTCAAAATGTCGTCTGCTACAAATCTGCTTAGCGGTGTAAAATTTAATACAGTTGACTCTCGCTATCTCGAACCCTCTTATCTCGAATAACCGCTTATCTCGAAGTGAAAATCTGGCCCCTGCCTAGACATGAAAATCTAACAACACGTAGAAAATATTGTGGAAAAGAGGGGAGAAATTGCTCCTAAGGAGCAATTTCTCCTCTTTTCCACAATATTTTGAATATATCTCTAACTTCAGGAGTCCAGTTACGCATATATTTGTTAAATGTCGAAGTACGGATATCTCGAAGTATTTCAGAAAGTCCCTTGGAATTCGAGATAACGAGAGTCGACTGTATTGTACGGACCATATAATGGCTGAGGAGACAACCTCAAATTGCAAGACACAACTTGTAGTGCAAGTTTACATTTTGTCCATTTCCTTTCATCTATACATTTCTGTCTACACCAGACGACTTTTTTGTAGAGAATATGTGAACAGTATTCCCTAATTTGTTAATCTCATTTCTGATATCATTCGTATGCAAATATCGTTAAAATTTCTGTTTTCCACATAAAACAGGATTTGACATTTCATGCAAATTGTCTCCATTGGAGACAATTTGCATGAAATGTCAAATCCTTTTCCTGGGAAAAATAAGAAAAAATATAAGAAAAATACCGTCAGTTTGTCGTCTGCTGAAATTTTTACCCAGATTGCTAAGCGTTATATCTCATTACCATATTTTCCCTACAATGCTAGAAAGCCCAGTGCAGTCTAATCAGAGTCTTCTCTTGGCGCTCTTTGGATAGCCAGGGACCAAATGCTTCTTCAAGCGAACAGTGAAGACTGATCAGACTGCGCGCATGAATCTTTACTGGGCGCCTACATCATAATATACATTTTTTGTTTTTCTGGCTGAGGATCATCGGAGCCGGGGCACAGCATTTCCTATAAGATTGCATGTGCGCCCAGCGAAGACTCAGATCAGCCTGCGCATACGCGCAGTCTGATCAGTCTTCGCAGGGCACCTTGTGAGTAGCCAAGGATTCAAAGCGTCTTCAGGTGGACAGTGAAGACTCTGCTCATCATGCGACACAGGCTGATCTGAGTGTTCGCTGGGCGCTAATGCAATCTTGAAGGAAATGCAGTACCTCGGTTTATACGGTTTTATCTCTATCAGTCAATCACAGCTTCGCAAGGAGAGCTGTCTCCTTTGATGTCTAAACATATACTGAGCTAAGTTATGCAGATTTTAACACTACTAGGCACACAAGGCACATAGAGGCAGCTTCGAATATTTAATGTGCATATATTTGCACAGCCTTGCTTTCATGGATCACCCATGCACACTTGGTGCCGCTGTCTGCCACCAAGTATCTCCCTGCCCAATTTATACTCCACCCAGAGCACGTCAGTATGAGCTAAGTGTACTAATGGTATGAATAATATCTCGACCAGCGTATGGTTCGAACCCACTACGTTTCGTTTGTAAGTCGACAGCACTAACCATTATGTCCTGCTTTTGCAAACAGTGTAGATCCAGATAAGCCAAAATCTGAATCGACACCATTTGTCATTAAGTATGTGAATTAGTATCAAGAACCTGGATCAAGTAATCTGATTGGCTGAAAACTGAAAGTAGGCGTGGTAGCTAAGTTATTAAGCATAGCAAGAGTTAATGTGCATTTTACAGCCTCCCAGCTAGCATTCTACGTAAATCTACATCGGGCCGTCATCGGCCCGTCAGCTACCCTGACGGGCCGATGACGGCCCGATATAGATTTACGTAGAATGCTGACTGGGCTAGGTCTTCCTTACAGAGGATTGGATAAACTTGATAGATTTTCTGCCTTTTTCGCAAGGAATATAACTTCAGTGACTTCCAATTTGCGTTCCCACTCACCAAACTCTTCTGACAAGGGAGGTAAACAGTTTTGACTGAGTTGCCTCCCTAGACCGTGCACCCAATCCATTGATCTTTTTGTGACTTCCTGCTCGCGTTCCTGCTCACTAAACACCTTCTGACAAGGGAGGTAAAAATTTTGACAGTTGCCTCCCCTTGACAGTGCACCAATTTCCCTTGATCTTTTTGCGTTCGTGCTCACTAAACCCCTTCTGACATGGGACGTAAACAACTTAACAGTGCACCCATTCCCCTTGATCGCTTACCGTTCTTACACTAAAATTTGAATAAGTCACTTGAATCATTGATGATGTGTTTCCACAGCGCTGGCTGCATGTTAAACAGTGCAGAGACTGACGAGACTAGATTAGTGAGGAAAAGTTTAGATTACTCAGACGATAGGCCAATATACTCCAGAAAATGCAAATTATGATCCCTTTGCGATTAGGGCTTTCCATCTTCTATCACTTGATAGCAAAGACTAGAAAATCCTTAAAATTAGAATTAAATATCTAATCGGGTTTGGAAGATAGGGCTGTTTAAAATTTGACATTTCCAAATATGGTCATTTGAGAGAAAAAAATATTATATTTCTATATAATATAACCCAAAATTGCAAATCTGACAATATATTGTTACAGTAGTACTAATCAGGCACAAGTCTGCCAAATATCATAGCATTTGGATCAAAATAAAAATTTTATGCATTATTTAATAAAGCAACCCAGTACGATAAAGTATGAGAAAAATTGCTCATTTGTACCCACTAGGTATATTTACAGTATGTTATGTTATATATATATATATATATATATATATATATATATATATATATATATATATATATATATATATATATATATATATATATATATATATATATATATATATATATATATATATATTGGACGTCCATAACTCCGGAATAACTTAAGACATCAAGTTCAAATTTTCTGCATTTCTGAGTTGTGAGAAGGCCACCAAAGCATGAAATTTCAACATCTTAGGTGCACAGGTTTCAAAACTGGTATTTTCCGGATAAGGACAATTCTGTCTAAATAATAAGGGTACATATGTAAGTATGCTAAACACTAAATTGGACCCAGCCGTTATCTACCTTGACAGGTAAAACGCAAGGTAGATCAAATACTTAGTCCTTCTACATGTCACTGGAATCCTCTGATTTTATCAAGATTTCTTCCTGGACAAACTGATATTTAACTTTAATCTTTTCTACGTCCACCTGAAAGATTTATTAACAATGTAAAGTTTGTTGCACAGAAGATATTTCTTTTTGATATTTCGGAAGCTTTATTGGCATATAACCATGTTTAAATTAGATATCTCAAGGAAAAGGAAGCTATACTTAATGGAGATGTCAACGATAATAGCAGAGGAATCCAATTATTTAGACCTAGTTGTTTATAGAGGGCCCTCTGGGAATTTAACTGACTGTTGTGTCCCTTGGCTAAGAAGCTGAGTACGTTTTTGCCTAAATCGCCGTTTTGTATAGTTTGTTAATATCCCAGTTTTGTCTATGAAACAAGACGAACGCTGCGGAAGGAGACCAAAGTCTAGACTGGCTCCAATCTACAGTGACTATTTTTTTTCTTATAATCCTGGTTGATAATCCACTAAAATACAACCGAAATAATGTTATGACTAAAAAGGCTGGTCACTGGAGTTTGATCCACTAAAATACAAACAAAATAATATCATGACTATAAAGGCTGGTCACTAGTGACCAGCCTTTATAGTCATGATATTATTTTAGTTGTATTTTAGTGGATTATCAAACAGGATTAAAATAAAATATATTTAGTCACTGGAGACTGGAGCCAGTCTAACCAAAGTCATGGCAAGACTAAATCAAGAATTACTCAACGTGCGGAAATCTACTGTCTGACATGGGCGCCCAACGCAGACTCAAACCAGCCTGCGTATCCACCCAGTCTGATCAGAGTCTTCGTTGTCCGCATTTAGAAACTTTGCATCCTTAGCAATCCAAAATGCACCCAGTGGAAGATTCTGATCAGACTGCGCGAGTGCCGTAGGTACGATTTCGTACGTTGCGGGCTCAAATGTGTAGTGCATTTTCGGACGTTGCGGCTCAAAAAAGTGTTACGTTTTCGAACGTTGCGGCTCAAATGTATGGTACGTTTTCTGACGTTACGGTTCATTTGTTAATCTGATATTTGTCCCTTGTCGTATGTCATGAACTGCGCCGACACTGAATTCCGCAAAATGATATTTCGAACAATTTATTGTTACATTCTTTGTCTGCTGTTACTAAAATAAGTTAGCACAGAGATTGTATCACAATAACGTTAGGACTATAGTAAATCAATCTGTCTTATAGATTCTTAATTTTAGGACAGACAGACCTGGGCAAACAGTGTAGGCCCAGATCAAACGCCGCAGAACGCGGCGTCTGATCAGGGCATACGCTATTTGCCGTTCTCCCAGCAGTGTTTTTTTTTTTTTTTTTTTTAACAAATCAACATGTGACATGTATTTGGTCAAATGTTCGGACAGGTAGGGTAAGAAGTTTGTTTGTTTGTGTTGAGGTTTTTACGGCCCAGTCAACCAAATGGGGTCATGTCGAGCGCGGTCAGTTTACCTAACCACATTTTTACTGGGCAGGCTTAGTCCTCTAAGCGGTTAACCAGTATCGTGCACATTCATTCTTTCGCCAGAAACTGACAACTGCCCTTTCCCGAATCAGTTGAAAGGAGAGAATGACCTTAGAAAATATTTCATGATCTCCATGAAAGAATGCTGCAGACTCGGCGGGGGTCGAACCCGCAACCTCCTGTTCACCAGTCGGCCGCGAATCCAACTGAACCGCAGGGTAAGGAGTTAAAGAGAAATGCAAGGTTTAGTGAAATTTTTATCTGAGATGAAAAATCTTGACAAATTATACATTTAGATGAATCAAAAGCGGATAAAAATCGAAGTTAGATGTTAAAATTTCTAAAAATAATAATGAAGGGCGCCGCCATTTTGAATATTTAATGAGGATCTAAATATTTCTAAATATTAAATAAACTCCTTCTGATAGAAATTAATGCTATTTCAAGCAAAATCTTGAAATGCCGAGAAGAAGCTATATACGATTTGCAACAATATCCAACCTCTATGTTTGTATACTTACACAAATATAGAGGTTGAATATTGTTGCAAATCTTATCCTTATCTATTTAGGTTTTGCATATTTAATTAGGGATATGACGTCATAAAGCCTCATTAAATATTCAAAATGCTGGCGCGCTTTAAAGTAGTTTTGATATTTTCAAACCTTGATAAGTTATTTAATTTTACCCGATTTCGATCAAAGCATGAACATGCACTTTTGTCACAATCTTGCATCCCAGATTCATTCTTTAGACTGGCTCAAGTCTCAAATGACTAAATATTTTTTCTTATATTCCTGTTTTATAATGCACTAAAATAAAACCCAAACAATATCATGACTATAAAGGCTGGTCACTAGCGGCCAGCCTTTATAGTCATGATATTATTTTGTTTTTATTTTAGTGGATTATCAAACAGGATTATAAGAAAAAAAATGGTCACTGGAGACTGGAGTGACCAGCCTTTATAGTCATGATATAATTTTCGCTTTATTTCAGTAGTGGGTTATTAAACAGGATTGTAAGAAAAAAAAATACTTAGTCACTGAAGACTGGAGGCAGTCTAGTATATTCTTCATCAACATTGTTCTTCCTTAAAAGCCGAATAATTAGAGTTTATACAGTAAATTTGCTCGACATAGCATTGTCAAGGATCTCACTGAGACATCATTGTTCGACCAATTCCATACCCCCGCCCACATTAATGTACTTCTACAGCAAAACTCGGAGAAGAAACTCTGAAGAAAATGTTACAAATGAGCCGCAACGTCCGAAAACACGCCTTCTGAAATATGCGCCTAACAAAGGCTCAAATCAGCCTGTGCATTCGCACAATCTGGTCAGAGACTTCGTTGTCCGCATGAAGAAACTTTGTATCATTGGCTATCACAAATGCGCCGAGTGAGAATTCTGATCAGAGTGCGCGAATGCGCAGGCTGATCTTAATCTTCACTGGGTGCACATGTCTTAAGATGCGTTATCTGACGTTGCGGTTCGAATGTGTGTTAGGCCATTTAGTGCTGTAAATTTTAAGAAATTGTGTTTGGTTAGAACAGCTTTCTTCAATATATTTGAACTGTATCACTTAACAATGGACCTTTGGAGCATAAGCGGACAGCGAAGGTCCTGATCAGACTGCGCAGATGAGCAGTCTGATCAGGGTATTCGCTGTTCGCTTAATGAAACATTGGATACCGCGGAAAACTAGAACCTATTCATCTTAATAATTCGGAAATAAAGCGATTCATGAAGGTCTGTCTCGATACGGACAACACCGCTCAAGGTTATGATCCATGTAACTAGAAGAGGACGTCAGTGTATGGAATCAACAACTCCGCTCAAGGTTGTGATTAGACTAGCTCCTAGACCTTGATGTCATGTTTTATCACTCCTAACTATAAGCTGATTCAAATTTATGTATGACATCTTGTATAGCCAGTCTCTAATAGTTAGTCTCTGACATCAAGATTAGTTGCTGCTATCAAAGAGGTGAGGCAAGCAGTAAGTAGTAGATGGCCCTCAGTTTATCAAGTAAATTAATAATTATAATTGATTGATGAAAATAATATTGATATCCGACTAGTAGCTAGTCTAGGTTGTGATCAATGTAACTAGAAGACGTCAGTGTATGGAATCAGCAACACCGCTCAAGGTTGTGATCATTGTAACTAGCAGAGGACGTCAGTGTATGGAATCAGCAACACCGCTCAAGGTTGTGATCATTGTAACTAGCAGAAGACGTCAGTGTATGGAATCAGCAACACCGCTCAAGGTTGTGATCATTGTAACTAGCAGACGACGTAAGTGTATGGAATCAGCAACACTGCTCAAGCTTGTGATCAATGTAACTAGCGGAGGACGTCAGTGTATGGAATCAGGCGTGGAGGATATCATGGACACTTCCAAAAATTATATATTCTACAGTCCCATAAAACTAAAAAAAAAACAAAAAAAAAAAAAAAAAAAAAAAAAAAAAAAACAAACAAACAAACGCATAATCTTTAGCTCCATAAAACTCCCAAATCATGTATTCCACAGCCCCAAAAACACTACACTATTTGCTCGAGCGCTTCTGTCCAAATACCTAATGAAAATTACAGTAAACATGTCCATGCCAAACATCTAAATTCTACCAGAATTCAAAGTTGGTTC
Organism: Anodontia alba; assembly: GCA_964016985.1. Lineage (NCBI taxonomy): Eukaryota > Metazoa > Mollusca > Bivalvia > Lucinida > Lucinidae > Anodontia > Anodontia alba. The sequence continues at coordinate 9,356,735 of OZ024832.1, forward strand.
CTGTACAAACACTGAGTACAAAGACAGACGGGACGAAGCGTGAAAATCGGATTACAAAGTGCCTGAAGTGCAATGAAATCATTCAGAAAGCTCACACGATTATGTCATCACAAAAACCAACTGAAACGTCATGATTGTCATTTTATGGACATGACAGCTCTGTGTGTTAAACAATGTGTTGGTTGGTTTGGAGTTTAATGGCCCAGTCAACGCTATTAAGGTCGTGTCGAGCCGGTCACTTTACCTAACCACACTGTCCCTGGGTAGGCTTAGTCCTCTAAGGGATTATCTAAGGGTTAACCAGAATTTGTGTATTCTTTCGCCAGAAACTGACAACTGTCCTTCTTGAATCAGTGAATGGATGGCAGAATGGATGGAGAATGACCATAGAAAGTAATTCATGATCAATCTCCGCGAAAGAATGTTGACGCTTTGGCGGGTATCAAGAGAGAGAGAGAGAGACAGACAGAGAGAGAGAGAGAGAGAGAGAGAGAGAGAGAGAGAGAGAGAGAGAGAGAGAGATAAGCATTTTTTTCTTGCAGAGATAACTTCATTCAAAATGCTGGAATTGAAAATAAATTGTACATGTGCATTCTGATAATTTTCTTAGCGCTCAGCATGTTGGCTAAAACTCTAGGTAGACGACAGTTTGAAATATTTCTTATTTTCTCTAGAAAATAGGGTTTTGGCATGTAAAGCAAATTGTCTCCAACGAGACGAGATCTCAGTTAGACCTCTCGAACTAACCATTTGCTTTATGGAATTTAGCCGATTTAGCCAAGATTTGCAAGAAGAACAAGATTGTTCCGTATTTAAAAAATCAGTTTTAACATTTATTATGTGCTAAATGTAGACCAAGATTTTTGTGAAAGCTAATACTTGTGTTACTAAGGTCGTTGACATGTGTGATTATATCAGCCAGGAAATACCTTCCTGTATAGGTCCCCTTTCAAAGAATGAGACACCTTGTTAACACTAAGTATTCTGAAACCAATGATAATGTTGTCATTTTGTAGTAATGGTCAGAGACCCTTCATCACCGTCTTGTCAATAAACTTTACCACTCTCTGAGCTAATTCAGCCGGCGGCAAATTGATGAACTTTTCCTTATTTTTTCCCAGAAAACAGGATTTGACATGTCATGCAAATTGTCTCCAATGGAGACAATTTGCATGAAATGTCAAAACCTGTTTTCTGGAAAAAATAAGAAAAAAAATATTTCAATATGCCGTCTGCTGAATATTTTACCCAGAGTGTTAAGCGATAAGACGTGGATGTCAAGATCTTCCATTGTAACTGTATACAGAAATAAAACACGATCGATTCACAAAGCTCTAGATTAGAGCGGGTACCAGGTAATTTTTTCTTCACTTCCTTTATTTCTCCACGAAAACATAATATTATGGGTACTCAACAGAAGCGCCTCGACGAGGCGCTTCTGTTGAGTAGCCACAAAAGTTGACGGGTCCATAATGTTAATACTCTTCAGCAAGAACTTGGTGACACAAAGGCCTATGAACTTCACAGCTTGATTAAAGAGAGGTCTGTGGTTAATGGTCATGCCTACTGTTTGCTGTAAGAGTTAAAGAAGACGACGGATAAAGCTTCCTCCGTTATATTGGTTGCCTAAACGTCACAAAAGGGCTTATTACAAATTTAAGCTCTTGTACCACTACTGAACTTTCTAAATTGTATCCGCAAAATAGTGGATACAAGATAACAAGATTGTCTCGTACAGTCAATCCTCTTTAAACCGACACTCGATACAACGACAAAATTCGTTATAATGATAATTTGTCTGGCACGGAACCTTCGCTAAAGAGGTGAGAGTTATTCAGAAATTATGCAAGAATATGCATTTAATACTACAAGAAACATATGTTTTGTACATTTATTTGGATCATTTCACTGACGCGATTCTAACATATCATCAGGAAAACATACCTATATAATGTTGACCCCCTTAAACCCCACTTTTATATAGTAAAACTGGGGTTTACAGGGGTATATATTATTTTTCTTATTTCTGCTCAAAAACATTGTGGGTACTCGTTAGAACCGCCTCGGCGAGGCGGTTCTAACGAGTACCCACAATCTATGTTTTGAGCAGAAATATGGAAAATATCAGAATTTTTTATATGAAAACTTTCAAGTTTTTTGGTGGTGAAATTATCAATATGTTTAAATAGTCATGTTTTCGTAATGTGAGGAAATAAGAATAAAACAAAGCCTTTACTACACATCATTCCGCTAATTAAAGATTCTTTAGAACTCGTTTAAATGGCATCATCTTTGGGAACAAATGATGTCGTTGTAACGAAAATTTACTGTACTTTTATTAACAAAATAATCCCTAGTGCGTTTCACAACTATGAAATATAGATCTTCGGAAGTTAAAATGCATAAAATGTAAATCTTCAGTGGCGTCAAAAGCAGCGCCATACGCGTGGTGTGACAAACTCTTGTTGGAAAGGAATAAAACTGTTCGTCGTTTCATGTAAATTGCATTTCATCACCTTAGTCTCCTAGGACACGATGCGCCTGAAATATCAACTGTTGCCAAACCGCCACGAGATTTAACATTGCAGATTTCGACAATCTGTCTCCTGTTACTGCCTTTTTGGAAGCGCTTGCAAAAACCGCCATCGGATTTAACATACCACATTTCTATAATCCGTTTTCCTGTTACCACCAACCTAATAACTACCTAATAAATAGATCCCTGCTAATGCTGATAACGCTGAATTCTGCATTCAAAAATATTAGCTTTACACGCTCCGATGTCTATAAATAGCTCAAGTAAAACGCGCCAAATCTACAGCGTTGGGTAAAATGTGGTACCCGAGCCGCGGTCTTACGAAATACCGAAAAGGACCATTCCACCGAAAAAGATTGAAAAAAGGGCTATCTGGTAACGTTATTACTATGTTATTACAATTTACGTATCACTTTTGATACTTTGACACTGAAAAGAAGATTTTAACACTAAAACGGGATATCCAGTACCGAAAACGGTTGCACTAATATGCCTGGCATTCTACTCTCAGATTACATTTTACAACTTAATTTGTATACCGTTTATGTGTGGCATTTTTTTTTTTTATTTCAGCGTAAATCCCAATCAATTCCAGAGCTCTACAGAATTTCAGGCAACCGCCCCCATCACAATCTCAGCGCTTTGATTTTATCTGGTACTATAAGATTTTTTTCCCAATTTTCGTCTGCTAATATTTCAATTCAGCAGGTAGAAGTGTTGAAATCGTTCATTATTCCCTCAACACTTAGACATGAAGCAATACTGGTTGGTACTCAGACAAGGCACATAATTAAATGACCAAGCCAAATCTCTGCTCTTGAGATTGACCCTTAAAGCGCTAAGCAAATTTGCAGCAGACGACACTCAAAATTTCATTATTATTATTATTATTATTAATTTTCAGAGAAAATAAGATTTGACATTTTGTGTGAATCGTCTGCACATGAAATGCCAAGTCTTAATTTCTCTAAAAATAAAAAAAAATGATAATTCAAAATGTCGTCTGCTGCATCTGTGATAAGCTTTTGTAGGGTTAAGTAACATTAGAAAATAGATAATTATTGCAAGAGCCTATTTGTGGTAAGAAATTACGACAACGAAATTCGGTTACGGAAGAATACATTTGGAGCTTCAAGCCGTGTGTCTGCGTGAACGTTGGAAGCTTTTTTGTTTATAACTATTCTGAACAAGGCAGATTCAGAAATTCATCTAAGAAAGTAAAAGATGATAAAACTTATCTTGGATGTACAAGGACTGCTTTTTTTTTTTAAATCTTAGCAAGTCATTTTGGCGTTATCAATATATGTGGTCACTAGTGACCAGCCTTTGTTTGGTTCAAGAGTTACTTGTTTTGGTTGTATTTTAGTGCATTATCAAACATAATTATAAGAATAAATATTTAGTCAGTGGAGTCTTGAGCCAGTCTGGCACAAGCTGAGTGAGCCCAGGTTGTTTGCAAATGAGTCATCTATTAAGAGGCAATTTGTATGAAATGTCAAACCCTATTTTCTAGGGAAAATAAAAAATATATATATCAATTAGTCGTCTGCTGAATTCGCCCCGATTCTTATCAGTTAAACAATGTTCAGTTACCAAACTTAGCCGATCTAACGTAATTGCTGAGTCTTCTATTGAGACTACGTCTCCACGATTATCTGGGTCATGTTAAAACTCGAAAGACACATGTGCTAAAGAAACGAATGTCAAGAATGGGACCGAATATGATGGAGCCAGTAAATCAATATGAATGTTACAAACGTGCGGTAGAAATCATTTCAGTCCGTAACTGAGGACAACACAGGAAAATCTTTTGATACGCAACGACTGAACGAAAGAAAATTGCCCTTCTGCCATACATGAAAAACAAATGCCTAAATCAGGGTTCAGATTTACAGTCGTGCATTTGACTTCGTACACCTTGTCTTAATGCCATGAAATGGGATATTCAGTATATAAATGAATATTTTCGTGTTGATATCGAACCATACCTATTTTTTTTTTTTTTTTTTTTTTTTTTATCGTTGAAAATCAGGACCCAGTATGCTTTGCAAATCACCGGTCTGTAAAAAATAAGGTCGACCATAACTAAAGAAATTAGCCAGCGCATGACAAAACCAACAAAATGACATGTGCGCCTAGCGAAGACTCAGATCAGCCTGGGCATCCACCCAGCCTGATCAGAGTCTTTGCTGTGCGCTCAATGGGTAGCTAAGGACCCAAGCTTCCTTCATGTGGACATCGAAGGCTCTGATCAGACTCGGCGGATGCCCAGGCTGATCTGTCTCTTCGCTGGGCGCACATGCCATTTTGTTGGTTTTGTCATGCGCTGGCTAAAATAATTGTTAACCCGAACCATTACCTTCTCCAGTCGTCGATTTATTCTGCAGTTAGAAGCCATTGATTCTGTTAATGGGTAACGGAGGCCCTGATCAGACTGCGCGAACGCGCAGGCTGATCAGGGACTTCGTTGCCCGCACATGATATAATGACCATTCTCAAGTTGCGCATTTTTTATATCACGTTTTCGAACAGAGACAATTCTGACAAGCTATGCTTATCTCAAAACTGTGTGCCGTTCATTCAACCACATGTATAGTTTAGCAGGTAACGTATTGACAGATGTTTCCCTTTGCTAGTCTCAATTAGCATTCAAGATATTGCTGTCCTGTTATGCTCCCAAGTTGTTGCATGTTTGAATGAAAAAGACAGATTCCGAAAACAAAATGCTGCTAAGCACAGCATTAGCTATACTGTGAGAGTCTGTCAAATTGCGCTTAAATAGAAATGATTTTGGATATGTGCATTCTAGATATCGCTTGATATGACAAACTGCTGCATGGGTGCCAGCCAAATGGTGTAGACACTCATCAGACGCCGTATTCTGCGGCGTTTGATCTAGACCTGTCATGTCTTTACCGTTTATTCCGCCCTGTCTGGCCCAAAACTGAGGATAAATACGGTTTTATCTCACCGTGGTACCGACATGGGGTTAGTCAGTACATTAAACATTGCGCTAGCATTTTTGTACAAGAGAGTTCTGACAAACAGCCGCGATCGAGCGAATAAATGACATTATTTATTACTTTTTCCCAGTGGACTTGCGGTGACACTGCAGCAAAAATATGGAAAGGGCCGCATCCAGGGAAAATATGTCTTCCAACATAACTGACAACGCCCATGTGAATCACGGTTAATTTACTTTAGACAAACATTACAAAATACCTCTAAATAAAAATCAGTGTGATTTTTTGGTCTTATCTTTACTGTTCGATTTTCGCACGAGAGCTTCGCTTTCATTGGTTGTCACATCACGAAAACATGCCTTTATAATATTAACACCCTTAAACCCCAATTTTATATAGTAAAACTGGGGTTTACAGGGTATACATTATTTTTCTTATTTCTGCTCAAAAACATAGATTGTGGGTACTCGTTAGAACCGCCTCACCGAGGCGGTTCTAACGAGTACTCACAATCTATGTTTTGAGCAGAAATAAGAAAATATCGGAGTTTTTTAATCTGAAAATTTTCAGTTTTTGGAGCTGAAATTTTCATTGTATTTGAATAGGCATGTTTTCGTAATGAGCCACCAGTTCTACGAAGGAGTCATGTATACACGTATACAATAAGCATTCTAATAAGCATGTGCATACAGTTGAGGGTTTCTATTTTTCGAGTAGTAAGGTTCGAGTAAGAAAAGTGGGTTTTGAGTAAGAAGAGCGAGTTTTGAATTAAAAAAAATGAGTTGCGCGTTAAAAAGGAGGGTTCGAAACCCGCCGTTTTAACTCAAAACTCTCTTCTTTTACTCTAAACTATATTTTTCTACATCGAAGCTCATTTTTCCTACTCCAAACCTATGTTTTGACTTTTCCTTACTCTAAACACAATTTTCTTACCAGAAATATTTTTCTCACTCGAAACTCACTTTTCTGACTAGAAACCGACTTTTCTCACTAGAAATTCATTTTTCTTACTAATCACTTAATTTTCTTACTAGAAACTCACTTGTCCTACTAGAAACTCAATTGTTTTACTAGAAACTCACTTTTCTTACTGGAAACGCACGTTTCATACTAGAAACTCACTACTCTTCTAAAAGTGAAACACTTAACAACTCTGTGATAAATAATATGTTTTTAGTTTCTTACTTCTTCAAGTTCTGACTTCTTATTAAAATCACCTTGCCGAGACGATTTTAATAATGGCCATAATTCTAGTGAGGAAAAAAAAAAAAAAAAAAAAAAAACACACACACAAAAAACAACAACAATACAATCAAAATTTTGTGTTTAAAAAAAGGGCGTGCTTGACTATGCTATGCACTACCAGTCACATAAAAATGTTTGCATCGCACAAACACACTTTATCTCGTAGACTATGAGAGCCACAACGTCAGAAAACGTACTTTCAACCGCGTGCGGCGAGCGAAGATTCAGATCAGCCTGCGCATTCGCACAGTCTGATCAGAATCTTCACTTTGGATAGCCCAGTATGCAAAGTTTGTTCATGCGGACAACGAAGACTCTGATCAAACTATGCGAATAGACAGGCTGTTTTGTGTTGTCGCGGGACGCACATGTCAGATGGCAAGTTTATCGCGTTGCAACTCTTAAAGCGCCGAGAATGACGTAGACAACGCATATGCGATTGCGCTGTTTGCATTTGTTCGGGGACCCTTTTTCACTCGACACAACCAAGTTGTTATTACAAATACTCATGCAACATGAAGAAGGTGCCCTTATTTGATATGTAAATTACGAAGGTCCAAATCAGCCTTATTTGGACATTAGCTGTACGTCGATATTGTCTACAAAATCAATGTGCAGACAATGAAGGCCCTGATCAGACTGCGCGGATGCGCAGTGATCTGGGCCTTCATTGTCCGCAATCGCGATAAGAGTCGTTTTTTTATGACACAATCCAAATAGTTTTAATTTACAAACAAAATACAAATCGTTATTTGTGTAATTAAGATAGCGGGAGTTTTGTATGAAATCCATTACGACGGGAGTTTGGTCCCTGGGGAGGATGGTTGTTATATACTTTCTGGAATTAAAACAATATTGGTAAAAGCTGTTGTACAGAGATACAAGTAGGAAGAGATTTGAACTGGGGGTACTACAGCATTTTCTACAAGTTTACATGTGCGGCCAATGAAGACACATGTCAGCCTGTGCATCCGCGAAGTCTGATCAGAGTTTTCACAGGACACTCTGTGATTATCAAAGGACCAAAAGCTTAGGAAGAGATATGAATCGGGGAGCAGCATTTCCTACAATTTCGCACACAAGTGTGCCAATCAAACCTTGAGGTCTGAGTCTTTGCTGGGCGCACATGCGATCTTGTAGAAAATGCTTTTCTGACTGAATTAAAGTAGAGCCACAAAGTCCGAAGAAACGTATCTTCGGACGTATGCGACAAGCGATAAATCAGATCAGCAGGCGAATTCGCACAGTCTGATCAAAATCTTCAATGGACAGTATGGATAGCCGATAAGACAAATTTCTTCATGCAGAGAAAGAGGCCTCTGACCCGACTACGCGGATGCGCGTTCTGATTTGAGTGTTCATAGGGCGCACATGTTCGTTGGGCACACATGTTCGTTGGGTGCACATGTTCGTTAGGGGCACATATCAGAGGGAACGTTTTCTCACGTTCCGGCTCAAATGCATTCTCTGGATATTTGTTGGTTTTTCTTTTTTTCTGGTGGAATGAACAGTGAATACAAACGAGACGCAAAAAATAAATAAATAAATAAATAAATAAATAAAAACTCATTTTAAACACCAAACAGTGATAATAGAAAAGTGTGCATTGGCTCATGGATCTGATAAATGAGATATGATCATTTCGTAACCCATTTAAACCTGGCGTCCCATAAAAGGGACACTGGAAAACAGTGTAGACCCAGATCAGACGCCGCAAAACGCGGCGTTTGATCAGAGTCCGCACTGTTTCCATTAAGTTCAGAAATGCCTACAAAATATGGTTGTAATAACAACCAACCAGATACCCCCTATATAGGAAGTGAACACGTCTAAAGAGTAGAAAAGTCCACTCGGCATAAATGGGTGAACCCTTAAACCCAATCAAACATCAACAGACGACATTGTTTTTTTTTTCATAGAAAGTAAAGGTGTGATATTTCATGTGAATTGTCATGAAATGCCAAATCCTATTTTCCCTGAAAATTGAGAACAAAAAAAAAAAAAAAAAAAAAAAGCAACAAAAAACACACACACACACAAAAAAAAAGCCTGATTTCTTCTGGTACAGTATTCCTTGCTTTTAAGAGTCAATAAACTTCCATAACTTCATAAGAATAACAGAAGACTCACAAACAAAACAAATAGACATGTGTCCAATCTACACAATGCTCCTCATTACGAAAACACACCTATTCAAGTATATAGAAAATTTCACCTCCAAAAACTGTAAATTTTCAGATAAAACACTCAGATATTTTCACATTTCTGCTCAAAACATAGATTGTGGGTACTCGTTAGAACCGCCTCGGCGAGGCGGTTCCAACGAGTACCTACAATCTATGGTTTGAGTAGGAATAAGAAAACAATGTATACCCCTGTTAACCCCAGTTTTAGTATATAAAAGAGGGGTCTAAGGGGGTCAATATTATATAGGTGTGTTTTCGTGATGTGCCGTTTGGTCTTGTCCATTAGCAACAACAGCTGAATGCATAAATTTTAACAGCTATTTTCTAAATGTTCAATCTAATCTGTTGTACATTTTGACCTCTATCCCCACCCCAGGGCATTATTTATGGTTAACACTAGCACAGAGTTGAAGGGCAGGGTATGTGTAAGAAGCATACCGAATTGCAACTTTCTAGCATTACCCAAGTTATGACCGCCAAAAGAAACACGGACGTAAATTTCAATATAAATTTGAATGAGAATCTTTAACACTTAGTGGACTCTGGTTCCGAACGTGGCATTCACATGTTGGACGTAACATCGTGGCGATACGATATAGGCCCACTGCTGCCTGCTGCAACAACAACAACAACAACAACAAAAAATAGCCAATAACATAACATGATCTAAATATCAAATGATATGGTACCAATCACACGAGTGTTCATGTCACAATTAACAAGTATTGTCTCTTTGACAGTCAAATAAGTGCTTATTAACCTAGAGTATTCCATACCCGAGGTCATACTTACCAGACTTCTGTAATCAGGTCTTGCGACAACATTCTTTTGTGTGTAAAATACAGATTTTATTACGAAAACATGCTTATTCAAATATATTGAAAACTTTACAACCAAAAAAGGAAAATTTTCAGATAAAAAATTCTGATAATTTTCTTATTTCTGCTCAAAACATAAATTGTGGGTACTCGATAGAACCGCCTCGCCGAGTTTTTAGCAAAATAAGAAAAAAAAATGTATACCCCTATAAACCCCAGTTTTACCAAGTGGGATTTAAGGGGATCAAAATTATATAGGCATGCTTTCGTGATGTTAGAATAAGTTATTCTAAAAACCGTATTTATCGTAAGTACTCGGACACCAAACTTTTCACCATTCGCGCAGTCTGATCTCTGATCAGACGACTGAGCGCATTCTGTATAGCAAAGAAAGCAAAGTTTCTCCATGCGGACAACGAAGACTCTGATCAGACTGCGCGTATGCGCAGTCTGATTTGAGTATTCGTTGGCCGCACTTGTCACTGGTGTCAAAGGTACATTTTCTCACATTCGGACTCACTTTGGTTTGCTGTCTGATTTATTCGGTTGTCAATTCCATTTTACGGTAATGATCTCGAGAGGGTTCACGCACGGTAAATACGAGTATTGACATAAAAATAAAACCACGCAAACCTATTCAGTCTTCAAAACAGCGATTGCTATAATAACATAGATGTGAACGGGTGCATTTGTCCTTTCCGAGGTGAAGGATATATTAGTACATGTATGATAGTTTTACTCTAGATGACTTCCTTAATGCCATTCTCTTCTGGGATATTTCAAAACTAAGCGGATAACCAACTGGAAATTTCATTGCATTGTGGGTAAAGATGGAACTGCGCTATATTTGTTCGTATTAACAGAAATAACTTTCGGTTTCCTATGGCATGTGCACATATTTTCCTATTTGTACCGTTGTAAAACACCTTTACAGATATTGTTTAGACTTCAGAAAGTATATTACAAACATCCTTTATCTTGACAATACCTTGTATATTATTCTTATTGGGTCGATTGTTTACAATCGAGCCTGAGTACGCACACATCAAATTTTCCGTAAGAATGTTGTCCACGTTATTATCATTGACCAATGAAATAAAACTGCTCGTTTGTACAAAATCCATGAAACTTTTATTTATAGCCGCGCTATTATTGTCAGAGTGCCGCGTAAAAAGGGTTAATTGTACAACATGGACTGGGACATTGGCAAACGGAGCAGAGCCAGATCAGACGACGCGGAATGTGGCGTCTTATCAGGGTCTGCACAGATTGCTTAAATTACAGGCAGTTAAGAGTTAAATGAAGCAATTTTAAGCCCCAGTTCCAGACCATTCTCTCAGCCTACACTCAGAGACTCAAAGCCACTCACTTTTTTTCAGCAAAGATACCTGTGAATTAGATATTGTACTTACTAGAGCATTTAACAGTTTGACCAATAACGAGTTCATTAAGCTAACGACGCTTTGAACAACTGGGCCTTTGTTTCTTCATAGTTTCTCCCGTATTTCTATTGACTTACCCTTAAATTGCTCAGCAAAACTGCAGCAGATGGCACTATTTTTATTATCTTTTTGGGAGAAAATAGGGTTTGACATTTCATGTGAATCGTCTGCGTAGGAGACGACACATATGAAATGTTAAGTCTTATTTTCTCTGACAAACAATAATGGATACACTTTTCAGAAGTGGTAGTTACAAAAGGTATTTCTCTTTACGGAAATGGTTGAAAATCGACCAAGTTAATGCAGTACCTTTAAACTCAACTGGTTAGATCACTCTGTTTGGGCAGTAAACTCAGTTTTGTAGATATGTTTGTTTCGGGCAGTAAACTCAGTTGTTGGGACGGTAAACTCAGCCTTGTAGATAAGTTTGTTTGGGGCAATAAACTCTGTTGTAAGGAAGTTAAACTCGGCCCTGTAGATAAGTTTGTATAGAGCAGTAAACTCAGTTGTTAGGACGGTAAACTCAGCCTTGAAGATAAGTTTGCTTGGAGCAGTAAACTCAGTTGTTAGGAAGGTAAACTCATCTTTAGAGATATGTTGTTTGGAGCAGTAAACTCAGTTGTTAGGACGGTAAACTCAGCCTTGCAGATAGATTTGTTTAGAACAGTAAACTCAGTTGTTTGGACAGTGAACTCAGGCTTGTAGATACATGTAAGTTTGTTTGGGGCAGTAAACTCAATTGTTAGGAAGGTAAACTCAGCTTTGTAGATAAATTTGTTTAGAGCAGTAAACTCAGTTGTTAAGACGGTAAACTAAGCCTTGTAGATAAGTGTTTAGGGTCATAAACTCAGTTGTAAGGAAGGTAAACTCAACTTTGTAGATGAGTTTGTTTAGAGCAGTAAACTCAGTTGTTAGGACGGTAAACTTGGCCTTGTAGATAAGTTTGGGGCAATAAACTCAGTTGTTAGGTAGGTAAACTCAGCTATGTAGATAAATTTGTTTAGAGCAGTAAACTCAGCTGTTAGGACGGTAAACTCAGCCTTGTAAATAAGTCTGCTTGGGGCAGTAAACTCAGTTTCTAGGAAGGTAAACTCAGCTTTAGAAATACGTTTATTTAGAGCAGTAAACTCAGCCTTGTAGAAAAGTTTGTTTTGGGCATTAAACTTAGTTGTTAGGAAGGTAAATTCAGCTTTGTAGATATGCTTGTTTGAAACTGTAAACTCAGTAGTTAGGAAGGTAAACTCAGCATAGTAGATAAGTTTATTTGGGACAGTAAACTCAGTTGTTAGGAGGGTAAACTCAGCTTTGTAGATAAGTTTGTTTAGAGCAGTAAAAACAGTTGTTAGGAAGGTAAACTCAGCTTTGTGGATACATTTGTTTAGAGCAGAAACTTAGTTGTTAGGACGAAAGACTCAGCTTTGTGTTTAAGTTGTTTGGGACAGTAAACTTAGTTGTTAGAAAGGTAAACTCAGCCTTGTAGATAAGTTTGTTTAGAGCCGTAAACTCAGTTGTTAGGACGGTAGACTCAGCTTTCCAAATAATTTTGTTTGGGGTAGTAAACTCAGTTGTTCGGACGGTAAAATCAGTTGTGCAGATAAGTTTGTTAGAGACTGTAAACTTAGTTGTTAGGACGGTAAAGTCAGCTGTGCAGATAAGTTTGTTTGAGACTGTAAACTCAGTTGTTAGGACGGTAAACTTAGCTTTGTAGATAAGTTTGTTTCGGGCAGTAAACTCAGTTATACAGTTACGTTATTGAGGACGGTAAACTCAGCTGTGAAGGCATGTTTAAATGTGTGACAAATTCACACATCTAGATAGATTAGGTAAGGCGGTAAACTGAGGTGTGTGATTTGAGAACCTAAATATACTCTTTCTCGTAAAGTTGAAATTATTAGAAAAAAAATTAAGCTGTTTATTTGCGCGAACACTTATCTGTGTGATGGTAATAGCCTAATCCTAAATGCGCCAATCACAGACGACAATCTATTTTTTTTTTAAATCTTTTCAGAGAAGATAAGTTTTCTTATTTCATGTGAATCGTTAGTTAGGTAAACGATTCACATGAAATATCAAACAGTATTTTGTTTGAAACATAAAACATACATATACATGTACATGTACTTCAAAATGTCGTCTGCTACAATTCTGGGCAAACTATTACGCTATGTGGTGAATATTCTGTCAAAAGAAGCATCTAAATTCATGCCAAGCGTTTGCCAATGACCGGCTGTTTACCCTTGTGAACTGACTAAATGAATATTTAACGCTTACCACTCTGGGTAAATGTTTTAGCAGACGACATTTTGAAATATTTTTCCCCCAGACAAAAAAAGTTTTTGACATTTCATGCAAATTGCCTCAAATGGAGACAATTTGCATGAAATATCAAATCTTGTTTTCTGAGGAAATTAAGAAAAAAATAAAACCAATTAGTCTTCCGCTGAATTTACCCACAGAGTGGTAATAAATGTTAACAGCCAATGCAATGAGGTGTCTCCAAAAGGACATTTGGAGCAATAATCAAGCCGGGACATAGCAAAGATTTATCTTTGACATAAGCGACCAACAGATGTGAAGACCAGTCGGCACATTCTCGTAGACCTACTCCGAGCAGGACCTAGATTTCCCGAAGTCAAATGACCTTGATTTGGCAGACACTTTAAGGCAATCAGTGTCAGTGTTGAACAGACTGCGCACATGCGCAGATGTGAAGATGCGTCTGCCATATTTGTATTATGTAGGTTTTGCTTCGTCACGGCTTTATGTGGTCCCAGTAGACCATCCCTACATAACTCAGAACACCGACCGCATTTTGTTATTAGTTCAGCCAAAACCAATTTTACAAGACTGCCCTTCCCTTAACAAGAGGTGGGACATTTTGCAAATTAAGCCCTGAACAGCTATACGGACAACCAATGTTTGGCCAGGGAAACACAGGGGAACACTTGCAAACGGCATAGCGGACTCGTATACACGTGCTATGTACAATAAGCAGTATATTGCTGTTCTCACGGACGTAAACACATTAACCGGAGTAAGGCCAAAAAGAAAAAAAAAAAAAAAAAAAAAAAATAGTTGTGTTTCCGGTTCCCCGACCGACCCTGTGGTTTTGGCGCCGACTGTAAACTTTTTTTTTCAAGTCGCAAAAAAAAAAAATTAAAAAAATTAAAAAAAAAAAAAAAAAAATGTGAGGTGCGCCTTCAACGTCCGATTCGGTTCATTATCGGCGATTCGGTTATTTTACTTTTCCAACATGGCGGCGCCCGTCTATTGGCCTTCGAGCGTGGTGGCTATAAAAATGAATAAATGCGACCACCTTGAGACAAAAAACTTCATGGTTTCTGTTAGAAACACGAAATTAATTGAGGAAGTTTTCAACGATCATCACCCAGGCGCCGAGGGTGACGAGTTTGAGAAAACGTACACCCTGAAATCACAGTGTAAAACTGAACTCAACTCAACGGACACATTTTAGGTGGAAAACTATCTTACAGTTGGAGAATTAGTAAATAAATTTAATATCAAATGCATAGAATTTACATGTGTTCGCCTACAAAATAGTCCTTTGAAACTGATCGGGGAAGCTGCAGAATCTATGATGCAGAAGGCTGACTGGTGAGTAGGCCCTGATGTTACAAAAAAAAAAAGTAAAAAAAAAAAAAGAAGTAAAATCGACCTACCGACCATATTTTTTTCTAGCCTGGAACCTGAAACACAACTTTTTTTTTTTTTTTTTTTTTTGGCCTAATTTCAAACTACAGCGTTATGGCACCAAACGTTATCAGCATCAGCCGCGCCCCACGAAAAGGACATTAAGTCTAATAATGTGCAAGCGAACAGCAAAGGCCACGGCGAGATTGCGCGTATGCGCAGGCCCACCCGAACCCCGCTGATCGCAATAACAAAGATCCCGACAAGACCGCGCGGACGCCTGCCCAAGCGCCAGGGGTGGGTAAATATATAATGGTGTAATATTTTGACACCGAGGCCCCCATCTCCAACCCCATTCAAAACATCATAGAATTAGCATACAATTTCATGATAAAATAAGAAAATTTCCTTAATATTTCTTGTCTTCAGCTATCAGAAGAATTTTGTAGGGACTCAAATCATCACGAAAACATGCCTATATAATTTTGACCCCCTTAAACCCCACTTTTATATAGTAAAACTGGGGTTTACAGGGGTATACATTATTTTTCTTATTTCTGCTCAAAAACATAGATTGTGGGTACTCGTTAGAACCGCCTCACCGAGGCGGTTCTAACGAATACCCACAATCTATGTTTTGAGCAGAAATATGAAAAATATCAGAGTTTTTTATGTGAAAATTTCAGTTTTTGGAGATGAAATTTTTTATATATATTTGAATAGGCGTGTTTTCGTAATGTTAAGCCATGGTAAACAAGCCAATTGTGTTTCAGCTAATGAGGTTCGACTGTATTTATAATAGCATAATACCCCTTTTCGCACGTAGCGCACAAGCAAACATAAAATTGAAGGTATTTTACTACACATGTAGAAATGCCTTCTGAAAAAGACATACTTCGATTAGCTGGTACCATACCAGACCAGGATCATTTATTGCATCCAGTTTTTAATTCCTAGTTTCTGGAAAAACTTCTATTTACCAAGTGTAATTTCCTCCCTGTAATTGCTACTTAGGACTAATAACCTATAAAGCGCTAAGCCGAATTGTAGCAGACGACATTCTATTTTCTTCTTTTTTTCTTTTATTATTTTTCAGAGAAATTAAGACTTTATTTTTCATGAGAATCGTCTGCTTGATATGCCAAGCCTTATGTTTTTCCTGAAAAAGAAAATAAATAAAAAAAAAAAAAAATATTTGAAAGTGCTGTCTGCTGAAGTTATGATTAGCGCTTTCAGAGTTACCAGAAGCCATAGCATTCATTCAGTGTTTGTGCTTTACGAGCCAGCCCATGAGAAAATGGTCATTATCAGACAGGCGACCAGCAAAGGCCCAGGCGAGCCTGTGCATAAGCGCAGTCTCACCAGAGCCTTTGCTGTTCGCAGACTTATAGTAATGGGCTTGAGGAAGCTTCATGCAAAAATCCATTTCTTTGGCCCCATTAAGGGGCTCTCTATATCTATTTAAAGATTCACAAATCGGACACCTATAAATGCCCTTTTCTCGTGTGAGTGCTCATAAGCTCATACGAGGTATTAATATATACTTGAACACTTATTGGCTATAAACTAAACAAAACCACTTAGGAGGGTGAAGCCATTATTATATGAGGTAACAGCCTTTTCCGGTCTTCAAGTCTTGTTGGGACCAGGCGCCTAATTACGTTTCAATAGGCTTCTAATACAGCAGTTGGCTAAATCCCGACAGTCACAATATTCCCTGACTTCCAAATTTGGTCTCAAATTAAATGTTAGCCTTAGCCCTAGACTGGCTCCAGTCTCCAGTGACTAAATATTTATTCTTTTTATCCTGTTTGATAATCCACTAAAATAAAACCAAAATGATGCCATGACTATAAAGACTGGTAACTAGTGACCTGTCATGATATTACTTCTGTTTTATTTCGGTGATTTATCAAACAGGATTATAAGAATGAATATTTAGACACTGGAGCCTGGAGCCAGTCTACCTTTTCAGCCCTGCATACCAAAACACTTTTTGCAAACAATATAGATCCTGGTGAGACGGCTCATTATGAGCCGTCTCATCAGGATCTACACTGTTTGTCATTCTGTTTTGATTTTGACTGATACCTCCATTTAGAACAAATATGGAAGATTCCACTTTAGAGACTGGGAGACGAAGGGTTAGACGGAGGACAAAATACATGTACATCACAAACAAGAAGAGGTCTATCATGTTATTGTCGTTTTTTGTTTGTTTGTTTGTTTTTTGTTTGTTTGTTTGTTTGTTTTGTTTTTCTTTTTTTTTTTTTTTTTTTTTTTTTTCATTTTTCTGCCCATGGACACATACAACCTCATTTTAAAGAAAAATAAACAAAATGCTTTATTTGGGCCCTATTATTTTACAAGTATTAGCTTTCACAAAAAGCACGCTCTACGCTTACCACACAAAATTCTTCTTTGTTTGTGCGTGCGTCTGTTGTTTCACATGTGACATTTGTTTCGTTATTATTTATTCTTCGTCTCTCCCTCTTTTGGTGCCTCGGGAGGGCTGTGCTTCGTGACGATGGCATTTCCTGAGTATCTTCACGTATATTTTTATTGATCTTTTAGGACAAGCATGGTAAGGACTGAAGGCAACCGAATATATTTCGGGTAAAGTACGTTACTCTGACCGGCCTCGCTCTGATCTACATATGTTGTAACCCTGATTTTTTTTCCTTTAGCGATTCCTATGGGAAAAATGTCATTAGAAAAGCTAGTATCGATGAATAGAATGCAATATCCTTGATCGATGAGGCTGGTGTATATAGAATGACCTCCATTATATCAGTCATCATCTTTCTCTTTAAATTTACTGTCTCGTCTACATAACGAAGTTTTTTTTATCTTCCAATCCGTGTGTTATTGATGCCGTGTCAAGTTAAAAGCTGTCTTCTGGTACATTCAATTTATTGAGCTCCATGACGGAAACACGCCTATTCAAATATATTGAAAATTTCACCTCCAAAAACTGAAAATGTACAGATAAAAAATTCTAATATTTTTCATATTTCCGCTCAAAACATAGATTGTGGGTACTCGTTAGAACCGCCTCGACGAGGCGGTTCTGATTGTGGGTACTCGTTAGAACCGCCTCGACGAGGCGGTTCTAACGAGTACCCACATTCTATGTTTTTAAGCAGAAATAAGAAAATAATGTATACCCCTGTAAACCCCAGTTTTACTGTACAAAAGTGGGGTTTAAGGGGGTCAAAATTATATAGGCATGTTTTCGTGATCGGTATAACATTTCCTACAAGATTGCACGTGCGCCTAGCAAAGACTCAGGCTGATCAGTCTTCGCTGCCCGCCCGAAGACCCTTTGGATCCTCGACTATCCACAGAATGCCCTGCGAGGACTCAGATCAAACTGCGCGGATGCGCATGCTGATCTGAGTCATCGCTCGGCGCACATGCAATTTTGTAGGAGATGCTGAGCACCGGCCTGAATGTAATTAGATATCTTACTCGATATGGTTTTAAATTAAACTTTTGTTCAGCTTATCCAATCAATTCACATACAGAAAAATAAAAAAAAAGAAATGTTGCCTTTCTTTTGAGAATTTTAAGAGACAAGAAATGTGTCCATAGGACATGGATGCTCCCGCTTGAAAAACTTCAAACGCAAATTGCTAACGCCTGAAAAAACTTAAACGCAAATTGCTAACACCATCTCGGACGCGGACGGAGACGGATGCACAAACAGGAGTAACACTATATGCCCTTTGGACTATTCTTCGAATGGCGGGGGTACAAAAGGTCGGTGATACATTGTAGTGCGAATATTATGACGTTGTAAAAATTTTTGATGTCGTATTTGTGAAACAGAGCACTATATACAATGTATCACCGATATTTTTACAGTGGTATATATTATTTTTCTTATTTTTGCTGAAAACATAGATTGTAGGTACTCGTTAGAACCGCCTCACCGAGGCGGTTCTAACGAGTACCCACAATATATGTTTTCAGCAGAAATTTGAAAAATATCAGAGTTTTTTATCTGAAAAATTTCAGTTTTTGAGGTGAAATTTTCTATATATTTGATCAGGCACTACCATGTATCACCGATATTTTATTCTACAAATCTATCTAGGTTCGCATAGAGTCTATCGAACCCTGTCGATAAACATAACAAAAAAAAAAAAAAAAAAAAAAAAAACGAGCTAATCAAACAAAATCACTGTGATGAAACCAGGATGAGGTCACGTGACAATCACCTGAGACACTGACAGTCGGAGCTAAAGAATACCACTAGCTCAACCACGGTAGGCCCGAACAAAGACTAAATCTGCCCTTCGTTTTTAATGCATGGAATCTTTAGCATATACAATGTCTCACTTCTCCTCCAGTGATTAGCGCGTATTCTATTTTGGGTCGATTGTTTACAATCGAGCCATAGTATACAGTCTCAAAACTTTTCTTAAGATTGTTGTCCACGTGACTATCACTGACCAATCAAATCAAATCGCGCCTTTGTACGAATCAATCAATCAATCAGTTTTTTTACGTAGCCGGGCAACTGAGTCACATAGGCGCTACGCCGCCTTTGTACAAAATCCAGGTAGCGCTTTTTATATCCACGCTAATCTTGTCACTGTGATATCAGAGTGTCGCGTTAAGAGGGTTCTTTGTAAAACCTGGACTGGAACATTGGCAAACAGTGCAGAATCACATCAGACTCCGCAGAATGCGGCGTCTGATCAGAGTCTGCAATGTTTGCTTAAATTACAGGCAGTCCCCGTTGAGGACCAATTTAACAGCCTAGTAGGCTACACTAGGACAATCGACACAACAGTGCTGTCAGTGCTTTGATTTTCGGCCACGTTACCTGAAATTCTCCAGGTTGAATTAAGGGGACTTACTACAACTGACATAATCGAAGTTCAGTGGCTCGAACATATTTGGGACCCAGGAAATTTGTTTTAGACATGGGTAGTTCCAACTACTGAGGGTTAATCATAGCGCCAAGTCAGGAGGCAGCTGATACAGGGAACATAACTTTTGTATTTCCTGCACGCTAACCTGCACACAAGGTCCCGTCTGAAAAAATGGGCGTATTCTAAAAGGAATGAATTTGCTCTCCTTGGAAGGAATTTCTTTCCTTTTACCGTAGACCCCTTTTCATAACAGAAGTGAAATCAACTAAGTTGACTTCCGTAAACGTGTATATATTCCCCGTAAGCGAAGTTTCTGCGAATGCTACAATATCGAATTCTTAGAATTCTGAAGCTAGACTGTCCATTTTTGGAGCCAAGCTCTGCACATTACAATGAACGATTGAGAAATGATTTACGAGTTAAGTAAAATTGAAAACAGAATTAGAGGAGACATATCCCATTCAATTTTAAGAGACGTTTCCTATTTAATTAATTATACAGTAAAAATCCACTGTTAAGACCATCTTTGAGACGGCATAAAAGTGGTATTATTAGTGGGATGGTCTTTATATTGAATATGGAATAATAAGAAAGGAAGCATAGCTGGTCTTAACAGCAGAAAGGTCTTAATTTCTAGTGGTCTCTTTATAGCGGACTTTTACTGATATAAGTCTTAACCCATTGTATACTGACTAGACTCTCCCACACAATATATTGGAAAAGTCCAATTTCAATTTTAGGTACGTCCGGCTATGAGAGCTACATATTCCTAGAGAAAAATGGCTAAACGTTTTGCAAACAGTGGAGACCCTGATCAGACACCGCATTCTGCGGCGTCTGATCTGGGTCTGCACTGTTTGCCAATTACCCTTTTACGGGTCTCCCGACTACAATGGGTTAAACAGGATCTTAACTGTTCGCGTGTAGAAACCGGACAGTGGAGACCTTGCTACCGGAAATCAAAGGTCCTTGTCAGACCAGGCACAGGCTGTTCTGGGCATTCAGTATTAAGAAACAGGATCCTGTGCCATATGCGGGTAACGAAGTCGCAGATCAGGCTGCGCATTTGCGAAGTCTGAGCAGGGCACTGTACAATATGCATGTACCAATGAACAGAAAAGGGTCTTCCCTCTTTGTGTATGACAAAATGACTATTATCTTGCGTTGTAAGGTGATGCGAAGGGCAAAGTTAATTCCGTAGCACGCAAATACACCATTCTCTTTGCGTTTGCATTATTCAGTATTTACAGATGGACATTGTATGACAAAGTTTGTCTTGAAGGTAAAGTGCAAATTCATACTGTATGTGAAATTTTGCCTTGAAGCATATGTGCAAATTCATATTGTCTTGCATATAGGCATAGTCTAGCGTTTACCATCTTCTAATATAAGTTGCAATTTCTGGCACTATGTAAGCGCACATTCATACCGTGTTGTGCATGCGCACAGTCTTATTAAGGAGGTTTGCCCTCCCCTAACAGAATATGTAATTTCCGTCGACTCTTAAAGCGGACAGTGAAAGCCCGGACAAGACTTGCCCGGGCATTCGCTGTCCGCATATGCCCTAAAGCTCATTTTCGCAAACACAACCCAACAGTCCATAATAGGCTTGTGACCTGTATCAGTCTTATTGGAATTCAGTTAGCTAGTCAACTGGTTCATGCAGTGAAATATAGGCCAAATCTTACGAACTTGATTTACGGGAAAATTAATCTTAAAGATTAATCTACTCTAAAATCGAAGGCTTCCCTAGTGCATATATTGAAACACTTCAGAACTTTATTAGAACGTTAGAATGTACACATCATGTTGCAAACATTGCTTAACCTAAATATTCTGAGCGTAGAGTATAGATGGCGCTGCCTCTATGTGACTCAGTTCCTGGTAGCGTTAAAAATCTGAATTGTAGTAGTATATAGATCCATTTTAGATTGTTATCAGAAAGCTCAGATCAAGCCGATTCTTAAGTTTGTCCAGGGTCTACACAGGTTGCTGTTTAGATTTTTAATTTACTTCACTGTAGCTGGTTTGTTTTATTTCTTTTGGGATCATTGAGACCATTGTGCTAATTTTCAAAAACGAATACCCATCACGAAAACATGCCTATATAATTTTGACCCCCTTAAACCCCACTTTCATATAGTAAAACTGGGGTTTACAGGGGTATGCAGTATCTTTCTTATTTCTGCTAAAAAAACATAGATTGTGGGTACTCGTTAGATCCTCCTCGCCGAGGCGGTTCTAACGAGTACCCACAATCTATGTTTTGAGCAGAAATATGAAAAAATATCAGAGTTTATTTTTTTTATCTGAAAATTTTCAGTTTTTGGAGGTGAAATTTTCTATATATTTGATTAGGCGTGTTTTCATAATGGCTTAAGCCGGTGCTAGGGGACGTGTGCAGTCTCGCAGTGCTCTAGAAGAAGAAACTTAATGCAACCGAGTCTCCGATATCTCATTCTTTTGTGTGTTCTTTTGTTTCCAAAGGCTACCTTTTAAACTTTTATTGTCATTTATTCAGAACGTAACCGGTAGTCAAATGGACTTGTTTAAATTGTATTCCAGTTAGACTGGCTCCAGTCTCTAGTGACAAAATATTTTTTCTTATAATCTGTTTAATAATCAACTAAAATAAAACCAAAGTAATATCATGACTATAACGGCTGGCACTAGAAATAGTGACCAGCCTTTATAGTCATGATAGTTTTTTTTTATTATCTTATTTTAGTGGATTATCAAACAGGATTATGAGAAAAATATTTAGTCACTGGAGACTGGAGCCAGTCTATATTCCAGTCAGCACGTATAAATACCATTACGAAAACACGCCTATTCAAATTATAGAAAATTTCACCTCCAAAAACTGAAAATGTTCAGATAGAAAAACTCGTAATTCTGCTCAAAACATAGATTTTGCGTACTTGTTAGAACTGAGTACCCACAATCTATGTTTTTGAGCAGAAATAAGAAAAATAATGTACACCCCTGTAAACCCCAGTTTTACTATATAAAGTGGGGTTTAAGGGGGTCAAAATTATATAAGCCTGTTTTCGTGATGCACTGCTTTAGACATGATAACTTGGGCACATACAGTATAGAATAAATATAACTGGAACAGTAAAATTTATGTTCGTCAAAAACCACCTATGTAATGCTAACAAGCTACAGTTGATGCACCGTGCGATGAAGTTGTTTGAAATACGAGGTCGCAGGCCGAGTGTCCAGATGTTTTCTGAGGAACTGGGTGATCTTTAATTCAATGAAAAAAAAAAAAAGAAGTGTGATTGCTGTTCTTGCATCTTTTGTGTGATTCCGTTTACAAATCCCATTGAAAAGCCTGAAAAATCGTTTAATCAAAGTATTTATTACATTGTACACAATGACGTTATCCTATGAAATCAAAGCACTGACAGCACTGATGGGTCGATTGTTTCTGAGTGTAGGCTGGGAAAATGGTCCTGAACGGGGACTTCAGACTGTTTCCTTCAACCATTAAGTTCCTACATTGTAAGCAAACAATGCAGATACTGATCAGAAGCCGCATTCTGCGGCGTATGATCTGGGTCTGCACTGTTTGCCAATGTCCCAGATGTCCCAGTCCAGGTTTTACAGATAACTCTCTATCAACAGCACCCTCACATCGCAGTGAAAATGATAGAGCGGCTATAAAAAAGGTTACCTGGATTGCGTCTAACGCGCGGTTTGATTACACTGGTCAATGATAACCACGTGGACTACCTTAAGGAAACCTTGGCGTTTGTATAATATGGCTCGATTGTTAACAATCGATGGCTCGATTGTTAACAATCGACAAAAAAAAAAAAAAAAAAAAAAAAATGGTGGAAAACCTACAAAGAGTATTAAATCCCTTACATGAAATAAAATTAGCTAAATATGAAAAAAATCCGTTGGTGCTATTAAAATGAAGTGGTATGTTATGATGTTTAACAGATCTAAAGCAAAAATACATCTCTTGCCATTCATCTATATTTAACGTGAATAATTGGAATGAAGTCGATGGCATTGTAGCCAGATTGTCAAAGGGTGCCTTTAAGTTCATTGAAATGTTTATACGCACCATAATTTAGGAATTTCGTACTATCTTATCTAAGTTACACATGCGGAAACGCTCCGATCTGAGTCATATAGGCGCACAGGATAAATACTATCGTAATATAGTAATCTCTGAGAGTATGACTAATAATGTTCCAATGCAAATGTCGTATGGGTTCTGAAGTAAAACGCCTTTAGTCACCTACTGTATGATCATCACTAACGTATAGTAGCATTGAAGCATTTTGGGAAAGTTTGCCAAACCGCCGCCATTAACACACCATATTTCGACAACCCGTTTTCCTGTTACTACCAACCTAATAAATATGTTACAAAGATTTCCCTGCTTACGCTGAAAACACTAAATTCGGCATTCAAACACGTTATTCTAATAGAATCTGATACTTATCTATAGCAAATAAATAAACAAAACCAAAGAAATCTTCAAACATTTAAAGAAATAAGATTTTAATGATATTGAGTACAATATCGGCGAAGATTAATCCAGAGCGAGTTCGATCAGCGGCCGTAGTTTAGTTCCGGAAGGACGAATGCGCATGCTCTTGAAAGGGACAGATCGAACTCTGTTTGGCACAAGACGTTTGGTTGCAATATGGCGGCGCCCCTGGACAATCGGTTCGATTTGTTTTTGAGTAAGTTTTTCTATTTACTCTTGTTAGACATGTCGAACCTACCAATCAGAATTGTTTCGATCTTTTCTATCAACGAAAAGAAAACAAAAATACTGCTTTTTCGTACCCGAAACTTTCAAAATTAAGATTTTTAAACTTTGCAATTTACTTTGTTACCAAGGGTGGCATTATTGGATCTAGAGAAACAAGCGCACAGAGCAACGTTGAATCGCAGTCTGAGATGACGTCACTTGATTCGATCTGAAGTGAGTTCGGTAAAAAATTAGTCGAACCACAGTTACCACGGTTTAAGATCGAACTCGCACAGTAACACGCTCCAAATCTACAGCATTGGGTAAAAAGTGTAACCCGAGCCGCGGTCCTACTAAAATCCGAAAATGACCCTTCTCATCGAAAAGGGACTATCGGATACTTTTCATGTGTGTCATTTTTATTTTCAGAGTAAATCCGAATCAGTCCTAAGGTCTATAGCATCTCAGGCAACCGATCCATCAGCACTCTCAGTGCATTTTACATCTCCAGAGATTACATACACATATTAATCATGTTGATTACGGCCATATCAATATTTGAGCAACGTCGAGGGAAAATGGCCGTTAAAGGATATGCGAACAGCACAGATTCAGGCGAGCCTGTGCCTCCGCGAAGTCTCGCCAGAGCCTATGCTATTCGTTCACTTAAGCGGTAGACAGAGGGGAAACTTTAGCCAAAGAACTAGACAAGTAGCCTTGCCAAGGAACCGGGCATGCGCACTGAAAGTTTGATTCGACGGAAAAATCCGGAGAGCCTTTTTTCTCACAACATGGCTCATATTTCTATCTGGAGGCAATGTATCACGTGCGAATGATACCAGTGGCCTCTAATCATTGGGCTAATAGAACTAATAGAGCAATCGTTTCAGACACACAACACATTATACAGTTAACAATTGCCGCTTATTAAATTAGCCTTGCCATAAAATGCAGGCCTTATAGGGAAAAGATTGATGAGCCACTGTGAGATTAAATGCTTTATAGCCTTACAGCAGTTAGATATTTAGGATTATATAAACCGCAACGGCAGGAAACGTACCCTCTGACACGTGTGCCCAACGAAGACTCAAATCAGCTTGCGCATCCGCGCAGTCTGATCAGAGTCTACGTTATCCGCACGAAGAAAATTTGCATCCTTAGCTATCTAAAAATGCGTCCAGTGAAGATTCTGATCAGACTGCGCGAATGCGCAGTCTGATCAGAATCTTCACTGGGCGCACATATCTGAAGGTACGTTTTCTGACATTTCGGTTCGCATCACTATTAATATATGGAACGATGCGCATCAAAACGTAGATAAGGATATCTATGAATAGCAAAAAAAAAAAAAAAAATAATAAAAAAATAAAAAAAAAAAACAAACAAGTCCTTGGAGCTCGCATAGTAGTCGGGTGAGCCTCTTCACAGTTAGCACCATATGATTCTATAACTTCCCATTTTTTTGTATGAACAGCAATGGCCCGTGACATACGATAAGGATTCACAATATGTTCTGTTTAGGCGGATCACACTTAACATATTCTGTTTTATTCTATGCGCTGGCTCTTTGGCTAGCTTGAGTTTAATCACTGGGTAGTGGCATAGAATTCATTGTTTGACGCATTTACCCTACTTAGGACAGATAGGCATGCGCAACCTGTGTAGTAGACACAGATCAGACAGATCTCACAGAACGCGGCGTCTGATCTTGGTCTACATTGTTTATCACTCTTCCAGCATTTTAGACACCTGGAAAGGCAATACAGCGGGCTCGTTCAAAATTTTAGGACATGTGTGGGTAAGGAGTTAATACATTTTAGTCTGAATACTCCCAAAAGGGTTATGGGCAAATAGTGCAGACCCAGATCAGAATAGAGTCTCTACTGTTTGCAGATGGTTTAGCCATTTTCTC
Organism: Anodontia alba; assembly: GCA_964016985.1. NCBI lineage: Eukaryota > Metazoa > Mollusca > Bivalvia > Lucinida > Lucinidae > Anodontia > Anodontia alba. The sequence goes on from OZ024832.1 coordinate 9,383,088, forward strand.
TAGGTATATGTATAGGAACAAGTCTGACACACCTAAAAGGAAAGTCGACTATTTCAATATATAATATGCACATGGGGATTTATCGCAGTCTAAAATGGGTTAAAAATTAATATTAAAGGTAAATAAGGAAAAATACTGCTGAAAATGGTCATATCTGTAGACCCAACCCAACAAATAAACGTAGGAATTAGTCTAAGATTCATCATAAGGCAGGGAGGCAATATTGATTAAGTATATTTAGATTAATTCAATAATTCAATCCACCCCCGATAAACTAAGCACGTATCTTTAAACCTGTCAGCGAGGCATAGAATCTCCATATATTAAGATGCAAACAACTGTCACGCGTTGCGTTTAAAATATTTGCGACAAATTAAAACGTCTGTCCAACACCGGTTGGTGCTCAATGAAACTAACAAAAGCAAACCAGTGCCATTATAATATTGCGTGGTAATATCACGACACGTGTCTAGGGCTTGAAACTGCTGTGACGGCAGTATAAAAGGTCATCAGTCCCACCTCACATCCAGACACTGTCACGACATAACTGAATAATCGTGACAGTGATGTCAAAACTTCATCTCAAACAAAGCTTGCGTAGGCTAGTATATATCGCATAATACATACTACAGTCGAATTTCAATGGCTCGATCATCATTGGGACCATAGAAATTTGTTCGAGATATGGGTAGTTCGAGCCACTGAGGGTTAATCAAAACGCCAGGTCAGGAGGCATATGGGGAAAATTTAGGAATGTCGTTTCCATCTTCTATAATGGTATGTTGAGTGTATTCATTAGAATCGCCTCGGAGAGGCGATTCTAATGAGTACACACAACATACACTTACATGATAAATACGGAAATTTCCCTGAAATATACATAAATATTTGTTTTCTTGAGCTATCGTAAGAATTTCGAAGGGAACTCAGAAACGAGTTCGAATCATCAATGATTAAAGAGCCATCCATGTTCGAGATATTGAGGTTAAACTGTAATACATTTTAACGTTAGCTATGGTCTCTCATATATATCTCAACTTTGCTTTAGATGGCATGTAATTATTCTCAAGGGGATTGATAAACCTGGGCCCGGTTGTTCAAAGCATCGTTAGCTTAACGAGCTCGTTAAGGGTCATTTCGTTAACTGTTTTAGCGGATTCAATATACAATATTCTGATATTTTTTGCTGAAAAAATGTGAGTAGCTTTTGCACTGCAAAAGCTACTCACATTTTTTCAGCAAAAAATTTCAGCATATTTGCGTATCACTTGATTTAAATTTTAACGAATCGTTAACTAACGACATCGTTAGCTTTGAACAACTGGGCCCTGGTTGTAATTCTTCTGTGTTTAAAAGGGAGACAATTTAGTGACTTTCTTCGCCTTCATCCCTTCTGGAAAGGGACCCACTCTAAAAGGAAAGGATAAGCTCCTTCAGTAAAAGGGTCCAATCTAAAAGTTAAAAATTTGCTCCCAGGGGAGCAAATTCTTTCCTATTAGAGTAGACCCCTTTTCAGAAAGGAGAATAAAACAATTTGACGGAGTTACCTTCCCTGAAAGTGCATCCGTTCCCTGTAATATTCGAACACCATAACTTCTTACCGTACTTGACCTAATTAATGAATAAGTTTATTTCAAGTGCTAGTGGAATGGGAAACTGTGTAGACCGTAATTAAACTGCTCCCTTCGGAGTATCAATCCGATCTGAACAATATGCACATTCATGTACAGTAACTGAGATTGGATTATACGACAGGACTTTGACGCGATCTTTAAGAACACGACAATCACACGATACTTTAGAACATGACAATGGCACGATCTTTTAGAAATTGACAATGACACGGCATTTTAGAACATGACAATGCCGCGATCTTTCAGACAATTCATGACAATCTACGCTGTTTTAGAACACGACTATGGCACGATCTTTTAGAACATGGCAGTCTTGACGTTTTAGAACATGATAACGACACGATCGTTTAGAACTAACTCCGAAGGACTAACATATCTACTCTTACAGAACCGTTTGGCCAATTATTGATATTGACTAGAGCACGTTATCCTGTGTAGCACTAATGTTTAGACAAAAATACATTAACCCTCAAAGCGCTAAGAAAAATTGTAGCACATTACGAAAACATGCCTATTCAAATATACTGAAACTTTTACCACCAAAAAATGAAAATTTTCAGATAAAAAATTCTGATATTTTTCATATTTCTGCTCAAAATATAGATTGTGGGTACTCGACGAGGCGGTTCTAGCGAGTACCCATAATCTATGTTTTGAGCAGAAATAAGGAAAATAATGTATACCCCAGTAAACCCCAGTTTTACTATATAAAAGTGGGGTTTAAGGGGGTCAAAATTATATAGGTATGTTTTCGTGATGAGGCGACATACTTTTTTTTTCAGAGAAAAAAAGAACTTACATACCAAGTGAGTCGTCTGCTAGGCAGACGATTCACGTGAAATGTCAAATCTTATTTTCTCTGAAAAATTCTTTAAGGTGTGGCAGACGACAGTCTGTTTTTTTATCATTTTTTTTCAGGGAAAACTAAAGAGTTACAGACGACATTCTGTATTTTTATTATTTTTCAGATTAAATAAGATTTGGCATTTCATGTGAATCATTAGCTATGAAGATGATTCACATGAAATGTCAAGCTTTATTATCTCCTGAAAATAGAAATAAAAGATTCAAGATGTCGTCTGTTGCAGTTAAACCACAATCACCTTCATGTTCCATCCCACATATATTTTCAGCCTTAGCACGCTGTAGGCTAAATCATCAAATTAAAACCCGCAGCGATATGTTTCTTTTTTTTTTCATAGAAAATAAGAGTTCAAATTCAAATTGTCCCCGAAGTTTTGTTTTCTGTGAATAATCTCCACGAATGACAATTTTCTTAAATCCTGACTGCTTTTATTTATAATTCACATTAACGGCCCATCCCAATTTTCTACAGCATTGACGGGAAAACTAAATTGTAGCGACTTATGAGAGCCACAAGGTGAAAGGTAAAATCGGACATGTACGCCCAGCGAAGATTCAGATCAGCCTGCGCATTCGCGCAGTCTGATCAAAACCTTCACAGAGCGATTTAATGATTTTTGGATGGCCAAAGATGAAAAGTTTCTACATGAGGACAACGAAGGCTCTGATCAGACTGCGCGGATGCGCAGGCTGATCTGTCTTCGTTGGGCGCACATGTCAGAAGGTACGTTTCCTGACGTAACGGTCCTTCTAGCTCTGCAATGCCGGGATAGGCTTGAATCGCACAATTCAACACTACGCCGCAAAGTGCTGACAAATTGTCGGGAGGTTTGAATCATATCAAGTTCCTCCAGAATCAATCAACCCATTTGTGCCTAGTAGTTGTCCTTGGAAATTGGACTAATTCGTTTAGTATTTAGAGAATTTTTTTTAAAACACGGTCTGTTTAGATTACTGGCGATCGGATCAGACCCTGGTCAAATCTGGGTCTATACACTGTTTTGAAAGTCCATTTTAGGGGACATAAGGTCTCAACAGGTTAAATTTATAAGAATTCCACGGAACGCGGCGTCGCATCTGCCGTAGTCTTTCAATACTGGTACGGGCGGGTGGGGAAAATACAATTTTATCGAATACCAAACCTGTAGCCCTTATGGACTTCACTCTACGCCATAGATGCACTTACCCGCCGTCTATGCAGCATTGAGCGTACCTGCGCTCGCTAGAGATCCTGCAATTACTTATTCGTGAGGAACAATAAGGGAACGTGGAATAGTTATATATCCCAAGTTCCGCCAAGCTTTTCACTCATAAGTAAGGAAACTGGTGATAGGCACCAAGCATTTCCTTTGGATAATATCGGGAAGTGTTATCTCATGCAAATAAAAAACTACCGGAAATGAATAATATCTTTTCAATATTTTTTTATACAAAACATATAAAACAAAAGAACGCATTGTGCTGACGCAATGCAAAACCATGCACTTCAGTCACAAAAAACGCCAGAACGCCCAGTAGTAAATCAAACGGGAGTTTAAAACGATTTTACTGGTGCCAATGATTTGACAGCCCCCAGTGACTAAATATTTATTCTTATAATCATGTTTGATAACAGAGATGTTCAGAAGAGAGAAAAAACAACAACACAAACTAAATATAATACATGTAAAAAATAACAAAAAACACAGAACGACGAGCCAGTCATGTACCATTAAACAGAGAGGCTTTTACAAACTTGAAAATATAACCTGTTTATGAGCCTAAAATGCTAGATGATCATTAATGAAAAAAACCTGGGCAAATAGCGTAGACCCAGATCAGACGCCGCAGAACGCGGCGTCTGATCTGTGTCTACACTGTTTGGCCAGGTCCGTCTGTGCGAATACTTTGGGTAAATCTGGTATCATAAACACTCATACCTAATCAGTGAGTCTCTTATACCAAAGTGGAGAGGTTGTTTGATCCCCGTCGTAAACAACAAGGTGCAATCCATTTGCATTATAGTTAGAGGGTAATATAAGTGTATTCGTGTATTGTGGTTACTGAAATAATCTATCAATGAATCTGGATCTACAGGTACAATTTTCAGGTACTATAGTCTATATATACTGACCGAAAAAGAAACACAAACGTTCTGAACTGCAAAGAAAGGTAAGGTAAATATTTGGGAATAAGCACTTGAAATGTACCCTTAGTTGTTGAGCTACGTATTGTGTAGACTGACTCCAGTCTCTAATGATAAAATATTTTTTTCTTATAATCTGTTTATTAATCCACTAAAATGAAACCAAAGTAATATCATGACTATAAAGGCTGGTCTAGTGACCAGCCTTTATAGACATGATAGTTATTTTGGTTTTATTTTAGTGGATTATCAAACAGGATTATGAGAAAAATATTTAGTCACTGGAGACTGGAGCCAGTCTACGTATAGTGCGACAAAATTAAACTGAGGCAATTAGTTTCCGCCAACGTTGCTCGTAGGTTCCCGGCATTAACTACGTTTAGCGGAAGAGGGCATCGATGGGGTTTATTGATTGCCTATAAATGGCCTATTCTTTATTGACTGCTGATTTGTGGCCTAACATTTAGGTGACTGCTGATTTTTGTGATGTGGGATTTAACAATTCAACTCAAACAATTCAAACTATACTAATTTTTGTGAAAATATAGCATTGTCGGTTGCTGATTAGGAAGCTAAGGTATTTTTGGTACCCCCTCGAGGCCCTCATGATTGTTCATTGCAGTTAATCAAGCGAGACTATGGTGTCATGGTTTACCATAATGTACAGTTATTCGGAAATCGATGATTACCGAATTGAGTTCACGGAATATGCTAATGTCACAGTTTAATTTTGATGCACTATATACGAGGGCGAGTCAATAAAAAACAGCCTAAGTTATTTCTGGATGAGATCGATCTCTTCTTTTTGATGTAATTGCCCTCTAGAATGATGCACTTGGACCAACGGTGTTCCAGTGCCATCAGCCCAGAACTGAAGAAGCCAGGGTCCTTGTCTCTGACCCACTCCTCAACTGCCGCCATGACTTCTTCGTTGGACCGGAAATGACGTCCACGGATATCCTTTTTCAAGTTTGGGAATAGGAAATAGTCACTAAGAGCTAAGTCCGGAGAATAGGCGGGGTGCGGTATTAGCTCGTACCCATTCCGCTCAACAGCATCCACTGCAATTTTGCAAGTGTGGATTCTCGCATTGTCCTGTTGGAGCAGAATCCCTTTGGAGAGTTTACCTCGGCGTTTTTCACGGATCACAATTCTCAGTTAGTCGAGCAAATTTGCATAACACGCACCCGTTATTGTACTTTTCTTTGCTAGAAAGTCCAACATAATAATGCCTTGTGCATCCCAAGATACAGTTGCCATCACCTTGCCAGCAGAGAGTTGCGTTTTGAACTTCTTTGGCCTCGGAGACCCCGGCCCTACACTCTGGCGACTTTGAGCTTTATTCTCTGGCTCATAATAATGGGCCCAGGTCTCATCTTGATTGATTGTGTTGGGGTTTAACGACACGTCAACCCTTGAGGGTCATTTTGTGTCGTCTCCCAGAGAAAGGGAGAAAAGAGATAGAAGAGAGAGTAGAGGAGATGAAAGAGAGGGACAGGGAAGAAAGAGGAACAGGAATGAAAGTGAAGAAACAGAAGAAATAAAAACATTCCCCCTCTACCCTTACCCTCTACAGGGATAGCAGGCCTTGCCCAACTGTAAGCCAATATCAGTTGGACGCCCCAGTGATGTAAGATACACAGCACCTTCGCACCACCCGACCACACCCCCACCCCCCCCCCCCCCCAGGTCTCATCTACAGTCATCATACGTAAAAGGAAATCATCTTCCTTTGAACTAAACCGCTTCAACAATGCGCTGTATACTGATGCTCTGGTTGCCATTTGCTCGTCGCTAAGGGATTTTGGGACCCAACGGGCTGTTAGCTTGTGCATACCCAAGCAATCGTGTAAAGTTGTTGAAACGCTACCAAGTGAAATGTGTAATGCATTCGCTATTTCTTCCACCTTAATTCGCCTATCAGAATACACCAGATCCCGTACTTTGTTATACATTTCTTCATCGGTGGCATCTGATAGGCGTCCAGACCTGGTTTCGTCTTCTAAAGACGTTCTACTGCGTTTGAATTCCCCAACCCAGAATTTAACTTGTGCATACGATGGTGCAGAAGACCCATAAACATTGGTCAACCCGCAATGTATTTCCTGACCTGTTTTCCCTTTCAAATACAAGTACCGAATTACAGCACGGTACTCAACTTTTGACGAAAAGCTTACTTTTGCATCGCTAGCCATGTTTGACATTCAATATCTTATGAGTGAATGACACGATAAGAGTGCAATTTTGCCCTCAGGCCTAAAACATGTATTGAAACAAGACATTAAAATCTTGAGTGTCTCGGTCAATTGGAAATGGGATAGACTGGTTACTTGTTGACTTGCCCTCGTATGTTTTACAAGCTAGACCAATTTTACAACAATAACGTATAAGTATTCGTTTCTTTTGCCATTTAGTAGTGTTACGTTTCTTTTTGGGGATCAGTATAGATAATCCATTTTGGTAAATTATAGTTTTCTTCAAAGGTTTTAAAGAGAATTTGCTAGTGTTTAGAGATGCATTTATCATGCATTGAAAAAACTGACTCCACATCTCGCAGACACAGATACCAAGAGGTTATGCGAAATATTGCATGGTTAGTGGTTATCCCATTTGAGGTCAACATCTTTACTACAGTACTTCAATTGCCCGACGGTAGCTCGAACTGTAAATAACGGCTAAATACTTTTTTTTTTTCAAGAAAATATGTGCCTTACGTTACTTGTCTGTGCTTGGACTGTTGTGGTTGCACTAGTGGTTTTCTGTTGCTCTGTGGTTCAGTTTGTTCACATCTTTGTTTCATTACGGCATTGATAAGTAAATTTGAATATTTGATGACAGGCAATTCCCACGGGGATGAAAAATAATATGAGCAAGTAGCTAGGCTACAGTCGTACCTCAATATCTCGTAACCGTTTACCTTGGCTGATTCGAAATAGTTTTTGAGTCCCTACGAAATTTTTCCCATAGCTAGCTTCAGAAAAAAAAATATTTAAGGAAATTTTCGTATTTTATTATGAAAGTGTATGTTGTGTGTCGTGGCGATTCTAATGAGTGCACTCAATATACCTTTATTGTATAGAAGTTCGAAAAGACTTCCCTAAATTATCGTCATTTGCTTCCTGACCAGGCACCATGATTAACCCTCAGTGGCTCGAACTACCCATGTCTCAAACAAATTTCCATGGTCACAACGATGAGCCATTGAAGTTCGACTATATATCAACATTAAGGTTGAAGTCGGAGTATTCATAAAACCAAACACAACGAAAACATGCCTATTCAAATATACTGAAAATTTAACAACCCAGTTAACGAACAAGTATACAAAACGTTTATTTGCACAGACCGCCATTTTGTTTATGCAAAAAGACAGTCTTGCGCATACTCGCTATCGTCCGGCGAAAACTGTCACTACAGAATGAAACGTTTGTAGTACTTCGCGACTGACCGGGACATTTTGCTCAATTGAACACAGCTCGGTATACCCATAAGCTACCCAATAAGCATTCTTTATAAATCTATAGGGTAGCTGACGGGCCGATAACGGCCCGATATAGATTTATAAAGAATGCTAGCTGGGCTCTGTGATGTATGCATGCCAACGTCAAGTCATCACTCTGCTTTAAAGACAAATCTAAAGATTCAGTCAGAACGAATGGTCATTCATCAAAATGTTGATTAGAAGGTAAACGCTGCCAAACTAGCAACTGAATTGGCATACGTTTTCTCTTAATGAAGCTGAATAATTTAAACATTAATAAATTATAATCAAAAGGAAAATCCACCAGAAATACAAAACATCATGAAAACGTACGTATATAATTTTGACCCCGTTAAACCCCACTTTTATATAGTTAAACTGGGGTTTACAGGGGTATACATCATTTTCCTTATTTCTGCTTAAAACATAGATTGTGGGTACTCGTTAGAACCGCCTTGCCAAGGCGATTCTAACAAGTACCCACAATCTATGTTTTGAGCAGAAATATGAACAATATCAGCATTTTTATCTGAAAACTCAGTTTTCAGTGGTGAAATTTTCAATATATTTAAATAGGCGTGTTTTCGTAATGACGAAGCAAAAATTAGACAATACAGTCAACTCTCTTAACTCTGACCCTGCTGAACCCGGGTATACCCTGTCTTTGCAAACAGTGCAGATCCCAAATCTGCACTGTGTGTTATTCAGTAAGTGGATTTGTATCAACAACCTGGATCAAGTAATCTGATTGGCTGACAATTAGAAATGGGCAAGACATCTTAATTTATTCAGCATGACAAGGGTTAATACCTACATTCGATACAAGGACAATATTCGTTATAATAACTAACTGGCACGAAAACTTCGCTTAAGAGAAATTATAGAGAAATTATGCAAAAAAACAAAAAAACAAAAACATTTTATTTAATACTTCAAGAAACATAGGTTTTGGATATTTGTTAGAATCGCCTCGATTCTGATAAATATAAATAACAAGTTCTATGAGGAGATAAGAATAATCAAGACCTTTCTTACACACCATTCTGTTCATTAAGGATTTTTACAACAGCAAATTCATTTAAATGGCAAGAGCTTTGGGAACAAATTCTATCGTTGTAACGAAGCTTCAGTATAGTAGGCGTGGTTTGGCTGAGTCTGTTTCTGAATCTGTTCATGAGGAATAATAAAAACAGACCCCCCCCCTCCACAGACACACACACACACACACACACACACACACTCACGCTCCCATAGCAGTGCTATATATATTCCATATACATTCGATTTCCTATGAAAGTAATAATTATTTATTCGGTCTAATATTAAGTCTCGTCAACGAGACTAACGGCTATTTTCTAATTTCTGGTCACATAAGACGGGTTTTGCAATAACCGTTCAGAAGAAGCAAAAAAAAAAAAAAAAAAAAAAAAAAAAAAAAAATGGGAAAAACTCCCGCGATGTTCTGCTTTACTGAACGCAACAATGGTATTCTACATGTATCAGTAGTTACATTTTATCCCTTACCATTCTCTGGGCTAATTCAGCAGACCATAAATTAATGCTCTGTTTCTTATTTTTGTTCTCTGAATATAGGCGTTTTCATTTCTGCAAATTGTCCCTCTAGAAGACACCCATCGTTACAACGACAGCATTTGTTCCAAACGACGTTGCCATTAAAATGAATTTGCTGTTTTACAGAATACTTAATGAGCAACTCGATATGTAAGAAATGTCTTGTTTCGTTCTTATTTCCTCACAAAACATATGTTTTGGATACATGTTAGAATCGCCTCACTGAGGCGATTCTAACAAATATCCAAAAACATATGTTTCTTTTAAGTATTAAATACAACATTCTTGCATATTTTTGACCAATTGTTTACTACTCAGAAATCTCACATCATGAACCGCTAGGTCAAAGAAGCATCTTATAAAGGCTGATGTGGCCAATCCTGGAATATGCTTTAGTCTGGAATCCCAAGAAGAGCTAGGGTTACCAGATTGTTTCCTCTGTAGTTAAGAGCTTGGCAGTCTATTAAAGTTTTCCGAAGGCTTAAATGAGAATCACTGAAACATCATCACGAAAACATGCCTATATAATTTCGACCCCCTTAAACCCCAGTTTTACTATGTAAAACTAGGGTTTACAGGGGTATACATTATTTTTCTTATTTCTACTCAAAAGCATAGATTGTGGGTACCCGTTAGAACCGCCTAGTCGAGGCGGTTCTAACGAGTACCCACAATCCATGTTTTGAGCAGAAATAAGAAAAATACCAGAATTTTTTATCTGAAAATTTTCATTTTTTGGTGATAAAATTTTCAGTATATTTCAATAGGCGCGTTTTCATAATGTTATAAGAAACAAACTCGATTGAGTGTACTGTATAAAAGGATCTAGTTACAGCGAACCCTCGTTATACCGATACTTGATATAACAATAATGCGTTAAAATGATAATTGATTCGTTCGATGTTACAAACAGAAGGAAAAAACAATGTAGATTTTAATGAGATTGCACAAACCGCCTTTCCTGGACATGCGAAATTGTATCCACTGATTGCTCAATACTTGAATACTGTGTCGACCGGTATTTTCAAGAAACTGGGGCTTCCACCAGACGCAGTTTGGCACAGTTACATGTAAGTTGCTTGTACATAAACACACCTGCCTGCTAAATAGTAATAACAGAGAAAACCTCCAAACATTTGTTTGATGTCTATCTTTCGATACCTCGAAATGTACATGTATAACTGTTTGTTTAGCTGTCAAACACCAAAGAAAATCAAAGCACGGAGAACACTGGCGGGTCGATTATTTCTGAGTGTAGACTGGAAAAATGTTCCTGAACGTCTAGCGAGCGGTTTGATTACATTGGTCAATGATAATCACGTGGACAACTACCTTAAGGAAATTTTGGCGTTTTTTTTTTTTTTTTTTTTTTTTTTTTTACTATGGCTCGATTGTAAACAATCGACCCAAAGAGGAAAGTGGGTCTACAACTATTATAAGAACTATGACATCTCATAAAAGAGACACTGGCGACCAGACGCCGCAGAACGCAGCATCTGGTCATTATAAATGATAATAATTAAAACAAATTAGAAAATCAAAACTTAAATTGGACATGGACCTGCTCAAAGAAAGATGTATAGTCGAACCTCAATGGCTCGAACACCTTAAGGACCATGGAACTTTGTTCTAGATAGTTCTAGAGGGTTAATCATAGCACCAGGTTAGGAGACAAACGGGAATAATATAGGGATGTCCTTTTGCTCTTCTATAAAGTAATTGTATGTTGAATTTACTCATTAGAATAGCCTCGAGGCGATTCTAATGAGTAAACACAACATACATTTTCATGTCAAATAGGAAAAAATCTTAATTACAGTCAGAAAATGTTAAGCAAGCACATAAGGGAAAGCCAAAAAAGTAATTGCTGAAGACAGGTAGATTTACATTTATTTGACTTTTAAAAGAGCCAAAATCTGTGGTCTCTTAAGAGAGGTGACTGTTAAATACAGGTTAAAGACAGGTTTGACTATCTCCCCAAATATTTGTTTTCTTGAGCTGTCAGAAGAATTTCCCTCGGGACTAAAAAACGAGTTCGATTTAGCCATGGTAAATGAGTCATCGGTGTTCGACTCATTGAGGTTTTATTGTAGAATAAATAGATTACGGTTATGCTTATAAAATAGATATGAAGATGCCGAGGAAAAAGCACATACACGGAACACAATCATCCCAAAGGCAATAGATATGCCTCCGGATGTCTGCCTCGGGATGTCTGCCTCGTGATTTAGGCCTTTCCTGTGTAACCTCATTAATATTTTGTAAAGTAGGTCACCAAAAATCTCGGGTTTCGATAGGCCTTGTTATAGCAAACTGTTTTCAAGCCAAAGTTATATTTATAATTGGTTCATAATAATGTTAAAAAAACGCTTTACGAAGTTTATGATACCGATAGCCGTGTTTAAGAAGTTAAGCAGTTAATAATATATTACGGTTGTCAAAGTCACTAACGCACCTAGATGCTCTGGTATTCCGAATATGTTTTCTTCCTGTTATCAGAGGACTTGTTAAGGAAGCGTTTTTGTGACAATTCTTGGCTATTATTTTCTTACTTCTTCATAAAATATATGTTGTTGGTACTTAATAGAAGCGCCTCAGTGAGGCGCTTCTAATGAGTACCCACAACATATATTTTTATGGTTTCTTCATAAAAAGAAATCTTATGCTGTTGGTACTTATTAGAAGCACCTGAGTGAGGCTCTTCTAATGAGTACCCAAAATATGAGCTTTTCATGGAGAACTGGAGAAAGTTAGACCAGAAATATCACAAGAAAAAAAAACTATCTTTTTAAGTCCTCAGATATAATTGACACGAACCAGGTCAATATTGTGTGGGCGTGGGAGTATTAAGCGTTAGATGACAAAACAATTTATCGTCGAAAGAAAATGGTGTCACATTGTTGCATAGTATTAACCAAACATCCAAGGCTGAAAACGGCAATAGTCCGCACTTAGCATTCTGGGTAAAGAATTCAGCAGACGACATTTTGAAATTGTTTTCTTACTTCTTACTTCCAAAAAACAGGATTATGAGACAATTTGCATGAATTGTGAAATCCTATTTTCAGGGAAAAAATAAGAAAAAAATACAATCAATGATTTGTCTGCTAAACTTGCCCATAGTATGTTAAGTGATAACCAGTGTCCTTTCAGAAAATGTCGGGCAAACATTTTAACAGACGACATTTTGGAATATGATAATCTATCATGAAGTGTCCATGCAGAAAAGGGAAATCTCACCAAGTGGTAAAAAATTCAACCAGGGACGAGGCTTGTGCCTGAGTCCCTGTTTGAAATTCTTATCTATCCGGAACGGATCCACCGTTTGCGTTTGGATTGTATCAGTACAATCTATCTATTGAACGCTTCTGTGCGTTCGTGTATTGATGGTGTTAGTAAAATCTACCCGTTGAACGCTTCTTGACATTCGTGTGTGGGTGGCGTTAGTGAAATCTATCTATCGAACGCTTCTAAACGTTTGCATTTGGATTGTTTTAGTACAATCTATCTACTGAACGCTTCTGGACGTTCGTGTGTTAATGGTGTTAGTAAAATCTATCAGTCGAAAGCTTCTGGACGCTCGTGTGTTGATGGTGTTAGTAAAATCTACCTATCGAACGCTTCTGGGCGTTCGTGTGTTAATGGTGTAGGTAAAATCTACCTATCGAATGCTTCTGGACGTTCGTGTGTTAATGATATATAAAATCTACCTATCGAACGCTTCTGGACGTTCGTGTGTGGACGGGGTAGGTACAAACTACCTATCAAACGCTTCTGGACGTTCGTGTGTTGATGGTGTAGGTAAAATCTACCTATCGAACGCTTCTGGACGTTCGTGTATTGATGGTGTAGGTAAAATCTACCTAACGAACGCTTCTGGACGTTCGTGTGTTGATGTTGTAGGTAATATCTACCTATCGAACGCTTCTGCTCGTGTGTAAATGGCGTAGATAAAATCTACCTATCGAATGCTTCTGAACGTTCGTGTGTTGATGGTGTAGGTAAAATCAACCTATCAAACGCTTCTGGACGTTCGTGTGTTGATACCGTAGGTAAAATCTACCTATCGAACGCTTCTGGACGTTCGTGTATTGATGGTGTAGGTAAAATCTACCTATCAAACGCTTCTGGACGTTCGTGTGTTGATGGTGTAGGTAAATACTATCTATCGAACGCTTCTGGTCGTTCGTGTGTGAATGGTGTAGGTAAAATCTACCTATCGAACGCTTCTGAACGTTCGTGTGTTGATGGTGTAGGTAAAATCTACCTATCGAACACTTCTGCACGTTCGTGTGTTGATGGTGTAGGTAAAATCTACCTATCGAACGCTTCTGGACGTTTGTGTGTGGACGGTGTAGGTAAAATCTACCTATCGAACGCTTCTGGACGTTCGTGTATTGATGATGTAGGTAAAATCTACCTATCAAACGCTTCTGGACGTTCGTGTGTTGATGGTGTAGGTAAATACTATCTATCGAACGCTTCTGGTCGTTCGTGTGTGAATGGTGTAGGTAAAATCTACCTATCGAACGCTTCTGACCGTTCGTGTGTTGATGGTGTAGGTAAAATCTACCTATCGAACACTTCTGCACGTTCGTGTGTTGATGGTGTAGGTAAAATCTATCTATCGAACGCTTCTGGACGTTTGTGTGTGGACGGTGTAGGTAAAATCTACCTATCTAATGCTTCTGGACGTTTATGTGTGAGTGGTGTTAGAACGGCTTGGGAATAGAATTTCAGTTTGAGTTCTTGCGAACAATTGTTGTGAAAGACTAGATGTTTCTCTATTTTAAAAATCAATAATTTAACATTCTGACGCTTAGTGTCTCTTTCTGTTCAAAATGATTTCATGCTTTCGCGTTCAACTTATTCCTAGAAATCAATTCTCTCAAACCGTAATAGAAAATTTATCTTGAGAAATGTTACCAGCTCAAAATACGTTCTCCGGTAGACTGCTGTATTACGGAAACAAATTTATTAACAATGAGCAGTCTGGGTAAAATATTCAGCAGTCGACATACTGAAATATTTTTCTTATTTTCCCAGAAAACAGGTTTTGACATTTCATGTAAATTGTCTCTTATATGGAGACAATTTGCATGAGATGTCAAATCTTGTCTTCTGGAAAAAATCAGAAAATATCATCAATTTGTCGTCTAGTAAAGGTTAAGATGGCGACACGAATGCAACCTAAATACATATTACGCTAGCAAGTCTATGTAATCTTATCCCATGTCCTCTCATAATATATACAATGAACCCTCGTTACAACGCCAGCACTTGTCTCCACAGACGTTGCCATTAAAATGAATTTGCTATTGTACAGCAGATTGATATGTAAGAAAGGTTTTGTTTTGTTCTTATTTGCTCATAGAACATACGTTTTGGATATTTATCAGAATCGCCTCATTCTAACAAATATCCCAAACATATGTTTCTTTAAAGTATTAAATATGATATTCTTGCATACTTTGTGACTACTTGTTACCTCTTAAGCGAAGGTTTCGTGACAATCAAATTGTCATTTCAACGAATTTTGTCGTTGTATCGAGTGTTGGTATAAAGAGGGTTGTCTGTATTAAAAACAGGGGTAGGGGTCTGTATTTTAAGGGAGAATTTTCAAAATATTGCAGCATTCAAACCAGCTTTTCAATTGTTACTTCTAGCAATCTTTTACTGTATACAGTAAAACCTAAATGACTCGAATACCAATGACTCGTTTACGATGGTTAATTCGAACTCGTTTAAGTCCCTAGGAAATTCTCTTGATAGCCAAAGAAAGCAAATATTTTTTTGTATATTTTAGGCATGATTTTTCTTATTTTATCCTAAGATGAATGTTGTATGTACCCATTAGAATAGCCTCATCTTGTATGTTTTCATTAGAATCGCCTCGATAAAGCGATTCTAATGAGTACACACAACATACCATTTTATACAGATCGAAAAAAACATCTCTAAATTATATCCATTTACCTGCTGACCTGGCGTTATGATTAACCCTTAGATCACTGGCTCGAACTACCCTTGTCTTGATCAAAATTACTTGGTCGCAAAGATGTTGGAGTTATTGAGGTTCGACTATTACTCTGTCTTAATGTGTTTAGTAACCGGAATCTTTACCATTTCTCATAATATATGGCGAAAATGCCTGACATACATAGCTCTGGTTAAGTAAGTTGTCAAGATAAATATTTCTCTGTCTGATTTCTCCACAAAATATGTTATGGGTACTTATTAGAAGCACGTTTGGGAGGCGCTTCTAATGATAACCTATATCCACAAAACATGTTAGGGGTACTTATTAGAAGCGCATCTAGGAAGTAACAATAACATGTTTGTGATGAAATTAGAAAAAAAATCAATATTTTGGTTAAAATATTGTCTTATATAGAGCTTTGACTAAGACGTATGTGTGTTACATACAGTCGACTCTCGTTATCTCGACTTCGCTTATCTGAAATAACCGCTTATCTCGAAGTAAAATCTGGTCCCTATTGAAACATGAAAATCTAACAACAGATAATAAAATATTGTGAAAAAGAGGAGAAATTGCTCCTTAGGAGCAATTTCTCCTCTGTTCCACAGTAATTTTAATATCTCTCTAACTTCAGGAGTCAAATTACATATTAATTTGTGAAATGTGGTTGTTCGATTATTTTTTTTTCCCTCAATTCTGCAAATCTGATATGTCGAGGCACGGATATATCTAAGTATTTCAGAGAGTTCCGTGGACTTCGAGATAACGAGAGTCGACTATATTTTTATTAGATCGAGATTTTATTTTCACCGAACACATAGCACCGTCAAATGAACAACTACATGTATTCCTCAACTTCTAAAAAGGAAAAGGAATCTTTGCTTTACAAAGAACTACCCTTCTGATAAATGTAAATACTCATGACCCTGCACATCTGCGCATTCTGAGCCGAGTCTACACCCTCGTTCATGGAATTTGTAAATCCCACACATTAAACAAAAAAAAAAAAAAAAAAAAAAAACAGCGCGTATTCTGATTAGGCCGTGTGGCCACTGTTGCTAATTTGGTCTACGATGATCAGACACACGTCACAATGTCCTCTTTATTTGGACGGTCCGAAATGATGAATTGGTCTGCGTTGTGACCAGCAATTTGTCAGATTTACCATCCAGTGGAAAACAATTGTTTAGGTCTTGTAATACTAACTGTACAAGAATATCGTATTTACTCTAAATATTGGGGCATCACCTAAAATTCACCAAAATATAAAGAAAGATCCTCAGTAAATGTCGCAATCACGAAGCACAGCCCTCCTGAGTTATCTAAAACACTTATATAACGCAAACTACTGTTTAAATCAAACTAAATAAAGGACAATATTTATTTAACTTGCTATATACTCATTACATTTCACTCCTTTTATCTCAAACTACTTTTAGTCGGTAGGAAAACTACTAGGGGTTGGAGTAAGGGGGCTGGGGGGGGGGGGGGGAAGCTTAAGAAGTCAAATGGATTTTTTCCATTTTTAGGATGTTTACTACAAATACTTAAAAGAGAGGCACTGTAAGGAGACAATTTGCATGAAATAACAATCCCTATTTTCTGGTAAAAATACGAAAACTATGGACATTTATTTTGTCTGTTGTCTGCGCACACAGTATTAAAGTTTACACTCTACCAGGCAAGTCCGGTTGAATATTTCTACAAATACGGTATCATTTGTCCAAAGCTCAGCACGTGCAGAGAAACGGCTTCCAATCATCCAATCAGATAAAGAAGACGAATAACATGAAGATGTTGCTATGTAGCACTGAGAATTAAACTAAGAAAAGTGGTGACGGAACGTGAGAAAACGTGCCATCAGATATGTGCGCCCAACGAAGACGCATATCAGCCTGCGCATTCGCGCAGTCTGTTTACAGCCTTCGTTGTTTGCATGAAGAAACGTTGCGTCCTTGGCTATCCAAAATGCGCCCAGCGAAGATTCAGATCAGCCTGCGCAAAAGCGCAGGCTAATCTGAATCTTCGATGGGCGCATATGTCCTGGTTACCTTTTTAGATGTTGCGTCACAAACGTTTTATATGCTCATCTACTAGCTGCTCTTATTAACACTTTCACCCCCTGTATATTCTGAAGTGGACTCTTCCATCTATAATATTGGACACATTCACTGTTGCATATAGGGGTATCAGTCAAAAATCTTAAACTAAATGGCAATCAATGTAGATCCAGATGAGACGGCTCAACTCATCTGGATCTACACCGTTTGCAAAGTTATTTGTTTTCGTCTGCAGGGATGGAAGAGTTAAAGCCTACCGAATACCATCAAATTTCCTTATATATTTTATACATTTTAGCAAATGTTCTACGGTCCACAACTTTTTTTTTAAGGCTCATATGTTCAGTACGTGGTACTTGCCTAACAGGAGTCCCACTCCTATCTTCAAAACAAGAAACATAATGGTATGTTATATTACATGTAACGAACTTCCGCCACTTCGAAGACACTAAAATAAATCTTGTAGGAGACCAAAGGCGGTGTGAGGGTAATTTGTACCCCCGACGATTTTCTATTTTCATATTCAAAGCAACCACCAATAACATACAATTTTGCTAATATCTACTCCAGAATTGCCTGGATTATACATTTTGACTAATTCTGGCAGCAAAGCAGACAAAAACTCTTAAGAAACTGGTAAGAAATTGGGAAAAAAATAATATAGAACTATATTTTGTTTGGAACCAAACTGGTGCTCTATAAATGATTTTAACAGTCCGTAACCCTTTACCCCTGAATTTCTGAAGTGAACTCTTCTATCTGGGAATTTGGACACATCAAATGGTGCAAATACGGGTATCAGTCAAAATTTAAAAGTAAAGGCAAACAGTGTAGATCCAGATGAGACGGCTCATCTGGATATACACTGTTTGCCTTTAATGCTTGCAAATGTATTTGTTTTGGTCTACAGGGATGGAAGGTTCTAGCGTCATACCCGGCCGATACGGCGGGTTCGATTATTTAAACTTGTACTACCTGACCGCTAAGATAGGTTCGATTAAGGCGGACTCGACTATCCGACCATGTCCTACCTGGCTGCTAAGATGGGTTAGATTAGCCGTACTAAGTAATTCCCAACATCGGTTTTAAATAAATGGGTAAAAAACAGACATAAGCAAAAAGATATATCCAGTTCAATGGCGAAGCAAGCTATTCTATTGGAACAACGCAGACAAATATATCATTTAGTGTCTTGTCCAAATTACATGTACAATCAATAAGGCTCATTCTGACAGAATTATATGGACAGAAACATGAAACAATGAGCTAAATGGGCGAACAGCGAAGGCCTGCGCATGCGCACAGTGAGATCAAGGCCATTGTGTCTACCTTAGAGAATCGCTGGAGGCTGTCAACTGTTTGGCGAAAAGCGAAAGCTTTGATCAGACTGTGGTAATACGCAGTCTGATCTGGGTCTTTTCTATCTCATTTTCTACTAGGCTCCTTTTTGACGGAAACGGCTCAAGAGAAAAAAAAAGTAAACATGATTGTATTTTACTTTCTATCACTTCAAGGGCGTTTGCAAACACGTTAATTAAATAAGTATATCATTTGAGTAGGAAATGAAGCTTTAAAGGCGTTAATTTTATGTCAGTGGTTTTCCCAAAGGACTACGAAGTTATAGGGAAAACAGCTAAAAACAAGACATCAATTTCAACCAAAAAACAACTGACATTATTTCCTTATTTCTTCTCAAGAAAACCTATATTTCGGAATCTCATTAGAATCGCCTCGATGAGGCGATTCTAATGAGTTTCCACAATATATGTAGGCTTGGTGATCAAGAAAAGAGTTTATCCGGATACTGATGTCTGCTTTTCAGAGCTGTGTGCACAATTTCAGAAACAGAAAAAGTCCCCGGTGGATATCAGCAGTCTTTAACAGATGATAAAAAAATAAAGCTATATCACAGGTTTTGGGCTAGATGGAACGTATTTCGGAACAAAATGAAAAGCCCAATTAGTGGAGCGGGTTAGACCCAATCATCACGTAAACATGCCTATATAATTTTGACCCCCTTAAACCCCACTTTTATATAGTAAAACTGGGGTTTACAGGGGTATTCATTATTTTTCTTATTTCTGTTCAAAAATAGATTGATGATACTCGTTAGAACCGCCTCGCCGAGGCGGTTCTAACGAGTACCCACAATCTATGTTTTGAGCAGAAATATGAAAAATATCGGAGATTTTTATCTGAAAATTTTCAGTTTTTTTGAGGTAAAATTTTCAATATATTTGAATAGGCGTGTTTTCGTAATGATTCAGAAGAATCATGCACTATCGGATACAGGCATGACCTTTTCAGGATTTCTACTTCAGAACCTTCTGTTCGAAATTTGTTCGTTTGCCATCTTAAATTTTATCATAAAATTTTAGCTCGTTATATGAACAATACAAAAACATCCCAGAGCTTCCAGCGTGGTTTAGTGTTTGTGTACAGTAGCGATTACGTTTTTCTTGTCCGTTTATGCGTTTGGGGTGCGTTTTAAAATCGTGGCATAACGTTTGCGTTTCGACAAAGTTTCTAGCGTTTCATATCGTTTCGGCCAATCAAATTACAGAGCAAAGCGTTTCACTCAAACGCTTAATTTGCATATGCGCACTGAGGAGATACAAACGTTTTCTCGAAACGCTTTTCACCGTTTCGGCCAATCAGCTTTCCTTATCGAAACGCTTTTTCCGTTTCGGCCAATCATTTGACCGTTTCGCACCGTTTGTATGTTAGACCAATCGAATCATAAATACCTGTTGGACCGTATTAAACCGTGTTTATTACAACTAAAGTACTCTGTATCTACGTATTAAAATTATATTTATTTTATTTTATTTTATTTATTTATATTTTCTTTATAAAATATATTTTGGTATTTTCGAAAGAATTAACATGATTAATTATTATACTTTGTGAAGCCTATTATTTTTACACTGCAATCATGACAATCAACGACTTTTGACAATTACATGTTTTAGCACATAGTACTCGGTATAAAATATTTAGCAGATGACAGTTTGAAGTTTATATAATTTCCTGAAAACAGATTTTGGCATTTCATACAAATTGCCTGCAAATGATTTGACAATATCAGAATGCCTTAACTAAGAAAATATCTATTTATTTTATTTATCTTACTTTTATATTTTATTTTATTTTTATTCATTTTTATTTTATTTTTAATTTATTTTTATTTATAATTATTATTATTATTATTATTATTATTATTATTATTATTATTATTGTATAATTTTAGATGTATGTAAATGGCTACGATTTGTCATTTAAATCGGCAGGCTTTTCTGACTTATTTTGTTTTTAAGGTGTGCGGTAAAAATGCCAGAGCTGAAAATGCCATATGCAAAAATGTTAGAGGAAAAATGCAACAAATAAAAATGCCAGAGGCTACCTGGTAAAATATCATAGGAAATAATCCCATAAGTAAAAATGCCAGAGATAAAACTTATACAAGTTTAGTTCTTTATTTGACTTCCATGTAGCACAATTTGACAGCATCATGGGAAAAGGTGAAAAGATGCAACAAGAGTTTATATGTCCAAATAGACTCCCCCACACTCTATATTGGAAGAGTCTAATTCAATGTTAGGCATGTCAGGTTATGTGATTTAGATAATCCTAGCGAAAAATGACTGAACTGTGCAAACAATGGCTACCCTGATCAAATGCCGCATTTTGCAGTGTCTGATCTGGATCTGCACTGTTTGCCAATAGCCTGTTTTGTGTCTCCAAATTAAAGTGAGTTAAACTGTTTTCACATCACAAAAAAAAAAAAAAAATGATAATAATAATATCATCTGCTTATATCTAAACAAAGCAGGTTAAATGTTAACCTTTACCACTCTGTTTATTCAGCAGACAACAAAGTGATGACATTTTTTTCGTTTCTCCAGAAAACAGGATTTGACATTTCATGCCAGTTGTCTCTATTCAAGACAATTTGCATGAAATGTACAGAATAGTCAGTTGATGACATTTTGAAGTATTTTTCTTATGTTAACCTGAAAACAGGTGTCGGCTTTTCATACATATTATCTCCACAGGACTTCGCTTCCCCTGCAAATTGTCTTCAGTGGAGATTTGCGTGAAATGTCAAACCTGTTTTACGGGAGAAAATAAGAAAAGAGGTCATGAATTTGCCATCTGCTGAGTTAGCCCAGAGAGTGATAAAGGTTCAACTGGACAATGAATCGTTGACATAATCCATTCTGTTGGTGATATGTGTAGACCACGATCAGACTGCGCGGAAATGCCGGTTCACCTTGGTCTAAGCTGTTCTCAAATACCATAAGGTCGTTTCTTATTTCTATTCAAAGGGGCTAATATATATTCAACCAGTGCCGACCAAACCAGATCAGCTTGCGCAGCAGGATCAAGATGAAAGATTTTCTCCACCAGTCTGAACTACGTCGAACCTGTGAATTGCCATTATTGTTTTGAGTAATATTTCTCCCCCCCCCCTCCCCCTCACGTCCCTCCCCCTCACGCCCCCACCTTTTTTTAAAATGAAATGTACACTGTCGTTTAGACAAATGGTTCTGGAACAGATGATCTGCTTTACTGAAATTTATTGTTAGAATTATGTGTCACCAATACTAATCCTTTCATTAGATCCTTATCCAGTGAAAACGTCCCTCTGAGCATAGGTGTTACTCAGATTAAAGTGAGTGGATCAGTCTAGTGCATAATGGTGTCCACTCAGTTCACTGATCAGGTCATTAGTATAAAATACTGTAATACATGAATCGCTCAGTATCCATCTAATACACAGACTGATCAGAATCGTAAAATATAAATAGGTCCATTTTTACTTGTTTGGGCCATTATTTTTCGAATACGATGCACTGTGCACATCATGGCAATTATGTGGACAGTCGGCAAATATCTTGCTGGAGGGCTTTCATGAAAGTATATTCTCACTATGAAAACATTTTTGGCATGTATATGCAAAGCTGTTAACCTTAAAAACGCTATATTTTAATATTAGAAGACGATGTGCTGGATAAACAGATCAAATGTATGGACGAGCAGCAATGACCCAGAGCAGAGTGCGCGGATGCACATTCTAATCTAGTATTTTGCATATTGCAACCTATACTTAAATATTAGAAGACGATGCACTGGAGAAACAGCAGATCCTTTCGAGTAATAATGATAATAAAAATGTACAGACGAACTGCAACGAATCAGATCAAAATGCACGGATGAACATACAAATCAATGTTGCATTTATAGCACATTGTAGTCTGGATACTCCTAAAAGGGTAATTGGCAAACAGTGGAGACCCAGATCAGATGCCGCAGAACGTGACGTCTGATCAGGGTATCCATTATTTGCAAATAGTTCAACCATTTGTTTCTCTACATAACATAGCCTGGCATACCTAAAATCGAAATTAGAATCTTCCAGTATATAGGGTGGGTGAGTTCATTCAGTAACAATAGGTTAAATATTAGAAGATAATGTGCAAGACTATTAGCAAATCGTATCGAATAAGACAATGTACAGATGAGCAACTACGAAGCAAATCAGAGTGCGCGGATGCCCTATATTTATCACATATTTTCATGTATTCCTCTTTTTTAATATTGGTAAAATTACTTTGTATCTACATGTATTCGATAGTTTAAAATGAAAATGACTTTTTATCAAAGATGAATGATTGAAATTGAAATGTTTTTTTTTTTTTTTATTAGTTCAAAACTGACTTAGCAGTTTTTAAGTAAGTCTTCTTCGATGTATATTTTTTACATTACGTCTGGTGTTGTCTTAATTTCAAATATACGAGCATTATATCCTTTTAAGGCATTACCTGTTTATGCATGATGTTTCTTTTTTTTCTCATCCAAACAGATTTGGAAGTGCACCTGCATATCATAAAACTTCCAATAAACAATACATGGAATGAGTATATCCTCTACCTCACCCTCCTTAAGAAATACACAGGCTAATATTATGTAACATTTGAAAGATCAAAAAGGGGATAGTATAAATAAAAAAAAATATGTAAATAAATAAAAATTGGAAAATATCATGATATTATACGCATTAATTGCACAGTACTCCAGATTCATGTTGCACAGAGTATTTGATAATAATTGATGTGTGTCTTCATTTTTCCACTTAAATAATTTTGTTGTGTATATTTATTAGAATCACCTCACAGAGGTAATTTTAATGAGTACCAACCATATATTTTCTGGAGGAGAAACATGAAAATACAAGATATGATCATAATCATAAATCGATCATAAAGTTTCTCAAATGAACCTCATTTATTTATTTATTTATTTATTTATTTATTTATTTATTTATTTATTTATTTATTTATTTACTTATTTTTAAAGTAAATAAGAACACTTCAAAAACTGGATCCTAATTCTACTGATGGAGAACTGTATAATAAGTCTGATAGGAAATTTAAAAAAAAAAAAAAATAAAAAAAATAAAAAAATGATTGTATCCTAAAATGTGAATATTTACTTTCTGCAAGTGCGCAAACTTAATTTTCTGAAACACAGTTATTTCTACAAACTCTGTATGTTTAGTGAATATTCAGATCAGCCTGTACGTCTGCACAGTCTGATCAGTCTTCACCACACGCTCTAGAAGATCTACTGCTTCTTCGTCCAGAAAACACAGACTGATAAGATTGCGGGATGTGCAGACTGATCCACATATTCACTGAAAGTACATTCTTTTTTGCAGGAATTAAAGTGATTCTGCCAAAAAACTGTTAAAATTCCTTTTCCGTTGTATATTGCATTTTAAGACACAACGTGTTTTCCAGTACTTTCAAAAGTCAATAATCAATCATTCTTAACTGAAACTTGAAAGGCATTCCTATCATTATTCATTGCTAGGAATGAATGAAAGATAAAGATTTTGTTCTTATATTTCCCGTAAAATGGCATTTAACATTTCAAATCCTATTTTTCAGAAAAAATAAAAACAAAATCTTATTAATTTCTTGTCTGCTGAAGCTGCCCCATAGCGTGGTAAATAATTCTTAAATGTCTTTGCGAAAAAAAGTGCTCCAAAATTATGCTTTTCCTGAACAATGGATTTATTTATTATACCCTTCTTAGTGATTATCTTTTAGTTTGACGAAGCTTTGAAATTGTGCTAATGGAAATTTATGCAGAAGAGGGAATTTGATGATAAACTAGCATATTAAGACATAAATGTTAATTTATCCATAATTTATCCATAAAATATGTTGTGGGTATTCATTAGAACTGCCTTTGCGAGGCGATTTTATTAAAAACAACCAGCTATATTTTAATGAGTAAAAAAAAAAATGCACACCAACCTTTCGCCAAATTACCGACATTATCTGTTTCTATGTTTTAATCATAAACTTTACTAATGTCAATAATTTCCCCTTATTAGGCCCCTACCTATAAGGTTGGCCAAAGTCACCAAGAACTTCTTATTTTTATCTGCTTATGGCCATTAGCGTGTTATGTAATCTAAATTGTGTCTTTAATAGCTAATTGCCACCATCTAATATCCTAAATCATAGCGGAAGGAAAATATAACGAAATACATGTATTTACTCTAGATTTTTTCCTACCGCTACTTAGCCGCAATCTTGGACAGGGAACTCCCGTATACGCTGATACAGTGAAATGTTAATCTGCAAAACCGTGACATAAAAATACATGTTTAGTAATCGTTATTATTATTATTAATATTACTACAAATATTACATTCATTGATGTGAGTCTAATCAATGCATTCAATATAATCAAGTGGCTTTAATACCACTTGATGTAATTTATAATCGAAATATTTATGTACCCAGTGTTTGTCTCAGGTGAGAAAATAGTGTGCAACAAACAACTATTACCTGACTGCACCGGCAAGCATCGAACTCGCGACTCCTGATCACCAGTCAGAAGCGCATCCGACTGAGCTACAGAGTCCAGCCACTATCACTGTCCGTCAAAACACATTTCCTGTTTATTGCATCAGATACTCGTCTCCATAAAATTATTTGACTATTATTTTTATTAATTTTATAACAATTATAATTAAGTGAAATTGGAAAAAAAAAAAAAAAAAAGATGTAAAATAAATTGAGTCCGCGGGATTTTGATTGGCTAACTCTGCAAACGCTAAAACGTTTGAAACCAGACATGGTTTCCATGACAGCGTTTTCCGAACGCTAATGTGATTGGTTAATATTTGAAACGCTTGAAACGTTTCAGAAACGATGATCTGATTGGCTAAAACTGTAAACGATCGTTTAAGCGTGGTCGAAACGCTGCGTTTCCAAACCGTTAAAAAGCGTTTTGCATGCGTTTCCGTGGACATGAAAAACGCTGTCACCACTGTACCATGAGACAAAAGGTCACGGATTGCTAAACTTTACAAAACACTGGGTTGGTTCCATATTTAATAGGTCCAAATTGTTTGCCCGTTTCTAAAGTGTTTTTGCCTGCTTTAATGTCAGAATTGGTCAAAATGTATAATTCAGACGATCCTGCAATAGATATTAGCAAACTCGTATACTCTGGGTGGTCGCAATCATCTGGGGTACAAATTACCCTTACACCGGCCGGTGTAAGGGTAATTTGCACCCCAGATGATTGTACTGGAAGCTGATTACATGATACATAACCTACAATATCGTTTCTTGTTTGAAATATTTTAGAGGGACTGCTGTCAGGCAAGTACCACGTATGTAGTTATACCATTTGAACCTAAAACAAAAAAAGTTGTGGATTGTAGAACATTTGTACTAATGTATAAAACAATATAATAAGGGAAATCAAAGGTAGTCTGTGGCCAAAACTGACTAAATGCCCACAGACTACATTGTAATTTTATGCTTGTAAACGTATTAGACGGAGCACAGCTTTTCATAAAATATTGCATGTGCGCCCAGCAAGATTGTATGTGCGCCGATGAGCATGCTGATCAGAGTCTTCGCTCTGACCCTGAGGGCACTTTGGATTCTTGGATTCCCACAGTGTCCTACAAAGACTCAGATCATACTGCGCGGACGGACAGGTTGATCTAAGTTTTAGCTGAGTGCTCATGCATCTTGTGTAGGAAATGCTGGTCCCCGGCTATATCATTCTTATATAATGTATGTGTAGTTGTCTACTACTAGTTGACATATAGAAGGTCAGAAGAAAGAAAGCTTGTTTCTGTTCATTTAAAGCGCCGTCAAAACTGCAGTCTCCTTTTATTTTGTATTTTTTAGAGTAAGCAAGACTTGACATTTCATGTGAATCGTCTGTTCGGCAGACGATTCACATGAAATGTCAAGTCTGATTTTTCCCTGAAAATCAAACAAAATGAGAACGTCGTCTGCTGCAAACTTTCTTAGAGCTGTAAAGGTTAATATAGCTAAACTGCATCTAGATGTATTAGAGTTGCCATGTGATGTGCCGTCACTCCCTTCTTATGTTGTGTCAAATGTTGTGTAAAGTGTTCATTATGTATTTTTTTCCTTCTCGTATGCCTTCTGTGCGTGTACGAAGAAGTAGCTATAGCTGAATCAAGAAATGTTTGTTCAGTCCCGTGCTGTTCAAAATACAGAACGATTCCGCTATTAAGACGACTCAAAAATAAGACGACTCGGCTATAAGAGCAGACTTTGCCAGTCCAAAATAGTTTTTTACATAATATTTAACCCTAGTCCTGCTGAACCTGGATATATCCTGCCTTTGCAAACAGAAGTGTAGCTCCAAATCAGTTGGCTTCTGATCTGGATCTGCACTGTTTGCCATTAAGTATGTGAATTTATATCAACAATCTGGATCAAGTAATCTGAATGGCTGATAATTAGAAATGGGTGTGGCATCTTAATGTATTCAGCAGGACAAAAGTTTATAATCAATTTTAAGAGCGCCTCATTAATAAGACCACATTAGAGCAGTCCTAAAGCTGGTCTTAGGAAATTTTACTGTAAATACAGAATTTATAATTAAATCAAAGCACTGACAGCACTGGTGGGTCGATTGTCTCTGAGTGTAGGCTGGGAAAATGTTCCTAAACAGGACTTTAAACTGTTTCAGTTGACCCTTAACTTCCCGTAATTTAAGCAAACAGTGCCGACCCTGATCAGACGCCGCGTTCTGCGGCGTCTGATCTATGTCTGCACTGTTTGCCACTGTCTCAAATGTCCCAGTCCAGGTTTTACAGATAACCCTGTATCAGCAGCACTCTGACGTCACAGCGACAAGAATAGCACGGCTATAGGCGTCAAACGTGCTGTTTGATTACATTGATCAATGATTATCAAGTGGACAACTACATTAAGAACATTTTGGCGTTTGTATACTATGGCTCGAATGTAAACAATCCCCCAAAAATGAAAAACTCAATCCCCTTTCTTTTAAATTCCTCTTCAGAAGATAGTCAAAATAATTATGACAGAGCTGCCTATCCTGGAAGTGCTTCCGTTCCCCGTAACGCTAAGCATTCTTTGTAAAATTTTCAGCAGATGACACATTGATAATATTTTCCCTAGAAAGTAGGTTTAGACATTTCATGCAAATTTCTCCAGAGGAGACAATTTGCATGAAATGTTACTGGTAAATAGAAAGGAAGGCAATGATCAGAAATCGATACAATTATCCCACACCTTCCATCAGAGACATCAAAGGGAAAGAGACACAAACACGAAATAGCTAGACCCTAATGGAAACATCACTAGCAGAAAGCCAAACGGACAGTTACTTTTCCACAAAGTGGCCAAATGGCTTCCAAAACAAAAAGATGTAAGCTACACACCATTCAAAGACGAACTATAACAAAATAAACCATGACAGAAGAACCGCTTTAGAACGGTCAGTGAAAAGTATTTCACCAGGGGGCTTAAATCGATTTTACGTGGCCACAATAATCGCCCTTAAAACCTGCTTTAACGCTTATCACTCTGAATAGAATTTTCAGCAAACGACATATTGAATTAGTTTTCTTATTTTTTTCCCAGAAAACAGGTTTAAACATTTCATGCAAATTGTCTCCACTGGAGAAATTTGCATAAAATGTAAAACACAGTTTTCTCGGAAAAATAAGAAAACTACCATTTACATATCATCAGCTGAATTAGCCAGAGAGTGGTAAAGGTTAATATTTTCGATGGTTGAGTGTCTGATGCCAGATTAAAGGGAATAACTGTAATTTTCTACCTTGCGGTTGTAATAAAATTGTCTAGTGAAAGTGTATATGCATTTTATTCTTTATTGTCGATAATCTATGTCCTTATATATATTTCCATACATTTTCTTGTGTGTCTATGAGTGCAGTGTTCTGACGTTATTGCGGTGTGACATCTGGACGAATATACGTCTTTTATACGGAAACAGAACATTCGTATTTTTAACGCTTAGCATGCTGAGAAAAGTTTCAGGAAACCACATTTTGATATATTAATCATATTTCGCCCAGATGTAGGCTTTGGCTTTTCATGCATATTGTCTTCTTGGGAAATGTCAAAGCCTATTTTCTGGGAAAAATGAAAAATAATAAATATCATCAATTTGTCGTCTGCTAAATTAGCCAAGAGAAAGGTAACTCATAAAATTTGTGGCAGACGACATTCTATATATACATGCATACTTCACAGAGATTGATTGATTGATTGATTGATTGAGTTGGGGTATAACGACACATCAACCCTTTTGGGTCATTTTGTGTCGTCTCCCAGAGAAAGGGAGAAGAGAGACAGTAGAGGAGATGAAAGAGAGGGAGAGGGTAGAAAGGAAAATAAATGACAGAGAAGAAACAGAAGAAATCAAAGCATTCCCCCCGCTACCCTTACCTGCTGCAAGGATAGCAGGCCTTGCCCAACTGTAAGCCAACTTCAGTGATGTAAGATACATGACACCTTTGCCTCACCCAACCACCCCCACTTTACAGAGAAAGCAAATCTTGACATTTCATGTTAATTACCTACTTGCCAAGACTTATTTACTATGAAGAACAAAAGAAAGAAAGAAAACAATTCAAAATCATCTGCTGCAGTTGCGACTGGCGCTGTAAGGGTTAAAACTTTTATGATAAACGCATTTAATTTTACCACTCTCTTGGCTATTTCAGCAGACGATAAATTCATTTATTTTTCCTAATTTTCCCGGAAAATAGGATTTGAAATGTCATGCAAATTGTCACCATTAGAGACAATTTGCATGCAATGTAAAGACCTGTTTTCCTGGGAAAAATAAGAAAAAAATCAATAGGTCGTCTGCTGAACATTTTACCCAGAGCGCTAGGCGTTAAGCAAATGTTACAGCAGCTGCAACAAATTACTACAAGGGAAAGGAAACACCCAAGTAACCGCACTCAGTTCTTCCGGTTCGTAATTAATTAAAATGAGCCGCAACGTCAGAAAACGTATCTTCCACATGAGCACACAGCGAACCCAGTGGGCACACAACGTTAAAATGACGTCGTATCAACGTCGATGCGACGTGATCACGTCGCATCGACGTTGATACGACGTCATTGTGTTGTTGTGTGCCCACTGGGAAGATTCCGATCAGCCTGCGCGTCCCCGCAGTCTGATCAGAATCTTCACTGGGCGCTCTTTTGGACATCTGAGGATGGAAAGGTTTTTCATGTGTTTCAACGAAGACTCCGATCAGACTGCGCAAATGCGCTGGATTATCTGAATCTTTGCTGCACACACACGTCCAAAGGTACGTTTTCTGACATTACGGTTCATATTCATCATGGTAATAAGTCTATGTAATCTGTATCCCGCTGTCTATATACAGACAACCCTCTTTATACCGACACTCGATACAACGACAAAATTCGTTATGCAAATGTATTGACAATTTGACTGTCATGAAACCTTCGCTTCAGAGGTAACAATTAGTCACAAATTATGCAAGAATATTGTATATAATGCTTTAAAGAAACATGGTTTGGATATTTGTTAGAATCGCCTCAGTGAGGCGATTCTAACAAATATCCAAAACATATATTCTATGATGAAATAAGAACAAAACGAGACCTTTCTTACTTATCAGTCTGCTCATTAAGTATTCTGTACAATAGCAAACTCATTTTAACTCATTTTAATGGCAATGTCTTTTGGAACAAATACTGTCATTGTAACGAGGAATCACTGTATAATGTATAGTGAAAACCAGTGTATACGGAGGTATGCATAATCAGGCGTGTTAAACCGAGAAAAAATGGACAAAGTAGAAGTTAGAGCAGTCATAAAGTACTTCTGTAAGAAGTGCATATCCCCGAAGGAAATTCACGGCGACTTCATTAAAACCTTTGGGAATGAGTTGAGGTCCTTCTCATCCCCGTTTTCTCCAGATTTAGCCTCTATCTGTTTCCATATCTGAAAACTAACATTCGTGGTTGGAAAATAGGAAGCAATGAAGGCGTCATAGATGCTATTGATGAGTTCTTGCGGGACCAGGAAGAAGGTTTCTATTTTGAAGGGATAAGCAAACTGGAACAGCGTTGGAGAAAATGCCTCGAGGTAAGGGAGATTATACTGCGAAATAATGGCACACTTTCTGCTCTTGGTCATTCCCAAAGTACAGGGGTCGAGAACTTTTTGATCGTCCCTCGTACATTTAATTCCACGAACTGCTAGAATTTACAGAGCACCAGGTTGGTTCCCTTACAGATATAGTTCCGTATTAAATACAGTCGACTCTCGTTATCTCGAATTCCAATGGACTGTCTGAAATACTTCGAGATATCCGTACCTCGACATATCAGATTTGAAGAATTGAGGAAAAACTAATTCGATTAACAACATTTAACAAATATATGTGTAATTTGACTCCTGAAGTTAGAGATATATTGAAAATATTGTGGAAAAGAGGAGAAATTGCTCCTTAGGAGCAATGTCTCCTCTTTTCCACAATATTTTTTACCTGTTGTTAAATTTTCATGTTTAGGCAGCGACCAGATTTTCACTTTGAGATAAGCGGTTATTCGAGATAAGCGAGTTCGAGATAGCGAGATTCAACTGTAGCTCTATTCATTGCGAAAATACGCCAGTGCAAATATTTATAATGTTACAACCAAAACACTGAAAGTTTTCAGATAAAAAGTCTGGTATTTTCATATTTCTGCTCAAAAACATAGACTGTGGGTACTCGTTACGAGGCGATTCTAACGAGTACCCACAGTCTATGTTTTTGAGCAGAAATAATAAGAAATAATGTATACCCCTATAAACCCCAGTTTTACTATATAAAAAGTGGGGTTTACGGGGGTCAAAATCATATACATGTAGGTATGTTTTCGCGATGTTTTCTTTTGCTTGTTTCCAAAAGGGGTTTTTGTCTGCTTTGGTGCCAGAATTGGTCAAAACGTATACTTTATGCAATTCTGCAGTAAATATCAGCAAATTGTTATTTTGGATATTTGCTTTTGACTGCTAAGCTGTGCGCATGCTCGATGTCTCTCACACTGTGAGAGATAATCAGCATGCACACAGCGTAGCAGTCAAGTGTTTGTTTTTTTTATATAAAAGTAGAAAATCGTCGGGGATAAAAACAACCCTTACACCGGTCGTGACCTCAGATGCGGAAGCTGATTACATGGCACGTAACCTAGAATTTCGTTTCATGTTTTGAAATTTTCAGATAGACTGTAAATTTAAATTGAAGATATTTTATTGCTACGAAACACACAAAGGGATGCGGCACAAGTTATATCAACATTAGGTAGTCCTTTCCCTACACAGATAATATTAAACTCTGATGGTACAACAGTGATTACATAAAACATGTTAAGTCAATATTATTAGATTCTTGCAAGTTCCTCCAACATTCGACGGCACCCCGCATCCCCAGCATATTCCGACTTCGGAGCCCATTGGTTTTATAAATTACGTGAACCTTTGGGTATCTTTAATATATTTCAGCACTGCATCTTTTATCTTAATATTTGAATCAGTGTCAAGTTCAGAATTTCCATATGTTAGTATGTCAGTGTTTAAGTTCGATAAAAAGAGAGGTTGTTAGGTTGTTTCTTTGGTCATTATCCCAAAGACAAGCAAAAAAGTAGTGTTGGGTGTCTTCGCTTGCAGAGTCACAATTACATTGAGGGCTAGCTACTGTGTTTACGCGACAGAGGTCTCCATTTAGGTTACTACGATTGTGCCATTATTTGAGTCAAAATAACATCAAGTGATCTCTGTTTACTCGTCGGAAATGCATGTGGCTTCTCAGGAAGTTGTATAAGAATTCTTTTGAACGGAGTTGAAGCATTCCTTGTTACTTCTTCGAGATTATTCCAGAATTTCAAAGTGGAAGGATACAATGTTGCTTCAAAGGAGCATAATCTTGTAAATGGATTTCGTAGTTGTTTCTGTTTCGTAGACTGTAATTACTTGCAGATTAAACACGACTGGGAAGTAGATCGATTAAGTAAGAATGTGCATTGTTGTTGACAATGTTATATATCAATGATAATCGTTTTTGTCTACGCAATTCTGCTTGCGTTTCCCAACCGGTTTCTGAATACAGTGACTTCCGCGATGCAAAAACAGGAAGGCAAGTAATGATTCTAAACTGCAAATGTCATGTCTGTCCGGACAGTTAGTTATCGAGCCACATGAATTGCAGCATGTTTGTTCGAAATATCAGTATAGTCATACACACTCGTACATTCGATCTTATTCTTGGCGGAGAACGATTTACAACCGATGCGGAATGTGAAAAGGGCCCTTATGCCATATACGAATAAGGAAGGTCAAGATGAGCGTGCGCATCCGTGCAGTCTGCGCTTGACATCCTCTGTTCGTCGACATATACAATAGTATTTGATTCTTTAAGTGGGCAGCGGAGGTCCTGATCAACCTGCGCATTCGCGCAGGCTGATCAGGGCCCGCGCTGTCCGCATACTACATAAAGGCCCTTTACGTGCGTTGCGCATCAATTGTCTAACAATGCCTTGGTTTACATAGAATTCTGTCAATATTGTTGTGATTATAGATAAGAGACTAACTGACAGATATCAATGGATTGATATTCCCTTTGCTAACGGATAATTTAATATCTCTGTCGGACTGCTTCATCTAGCAGCTTCTGTAGAAGAGATATCCAGTGAGTTATCAATGAACTCTTCTATGTTTTAAGAAGGCTTCTATGATATGGGCGGTGTTTGGATAAACTACGGTAAAACTTCAATGACTCGAAAACCCATTACTCGTTTATCCTGGCTGCTTCAAACTCGTTTTTTATTCCCTAAGAAATCCTTTCGCTAGCTCAAGAAAACAAATATTTCGGGATATATTAGGACTATTTTTTTATCATTTCATGAATATGTATGTTATGTGTACTCTTTAGAATCGTCTAGTCGAGGCGATTCTAATGAGTACACTCAACATACCATTATTTTATAGAAGGTCAAAAAGACATCTCTAAATTATCCATATTTACCTGCCAATCTGGCGCTAAGAATAATCCTCAGTGGCTCAAACTACCCATATGTAGAAAATATTTCCGTGGTCCCAAAGATATTCGAACCATTGTAGTTCAACTGTAGTTAGTTCGAATTGTGTAAAGACTGATTTTGCTTTCTGGTCTGTAAGACTACATTGTACAATTGATTTTCCTTATATATTCTATACATTTTTACAAATGTTATACAGCTCACAACGTTTTTGTTTTAAGTTCAAATGGCCAATACTTGATACATGTACTTACTTGACAGCAGTCTCTCTAACGTTTAAAACAAGAAACGAAATAGTACGTCATGTGTCATGTAATCACCCAGCAGGCACACAACATCAAAATGACGTCGTATCAACGTCGATGCGACGTGATCACGTCGCATCGACGTTGATACGACGTCATTTTAACGTTGTGTGCCCACTGGGCAGCTTCCACCTCTTGGAAGACGCTGACAAAGATCTTGTAATAGGTCACGGACGGTGTAAGGGTAAATTATACCCCGATGATTTTCTTCTTTTATATTCACAGCAACTACAAAACTATTCAATGTTGCTAAAATCTACTGCAAAATTGCCTGAGTTATACATTTTGACCAAATCTGGCAACAAAGGCATAAAACACTTTAGAAACAGGCAAACGATTTGGAACTACAGTTTGGAACTGTTATCTCGAAATCCAAGGGACTCTCTGAAACACTTCGAGATGTCCATACATATCAGATTTGCAAAATTGAGGAAAAAGAAGTAAACACAACAACCATATTTCACAAATGAATCTGTAATTTCATTTATTTGACTCCTGAAGTTAGAGATGTATTGAAAATATTGTGGAAAAGAAGGGAAATTGCCTCTTTACTAAATATTTTGCTACCTGTAGTTAGATTTCCATGTTAAAACAGGGACCAGATTTTCACTTCGAGATAAGCGGTTATTCGAGATAAGCGAAGTCGAGATAACGATAGTCGACTGTACTTTAAATGGCTATATATTCGTATGGAACCAAATCGGTGTTCTGTAAATTTTGGCAGTCCGTGATCTTTAAAGGATTTTTGCTGGTTTGGTCTGAAGTTGCTGAGGTTTAACGCTTAGAATGCTTGGTAAAAACTTCAGCAGACGAAAAACTGCTGATATTTATCTCATTTTTTCCAAGAAAATTGGCTTAACATTTCATGTATATTGTCTCATAGGCAGAATTTTGCAGAAAATATCAAAGCCAAGGGAGACAGTATGCATGAAATGTGTAAGCCTATTCTCGGGAAAAATTCTAAAAAAATAGCATCCGCTTGTCGTCTGCTGAAGTTGCCCAGAGTGTGGTAAATGTTAAGAACGTATAATAACCAGTGATTAGCACTTCATTCAGACTGATTGGACATCGAACGAAAGAAAATCAGAATAAATAATAATTAGAAGAATCGACGAGACTAATTGCACACCACTAACCTTTACCACCCTCTGGGCTAACTCAGCAGACGACAAATTGATGATTTTTTTCCTTATTTTTCCCAGAAAACATAATTTGACACTTCATGCAAACTGTCTCCATTGGAGACAATTTGCATGAAATGTCAGATCCTGTTTTCTGGGAAAATTAAGAAAAATAATTCAAAATGTCGTCTGCTGAAAATTTAACCCAGAGTGCTAAGCGCAAGGACAAATGAAAACGTCTCTAGTACATTGGCTGGTAAACGATGTATCAGCTATCCATCTAGACAATGTTTTCTATAGTCTGACTCATAGAGTTTGCTGACATGCATTTCAGGGTCTTGCACAAAAATGTCGCGACTCTGAGTAACAAATATACAAGGTATATACAAAAAAAAAGTATCATTTTGAGTATACCTTCTTTTCTTTATTGTTTCCAGCTAATAGTCAGATAATTGGGTGTCATTTTACGTTATGGTCTTTTTGGACGCCATTTTGTAATTTTCGAATAACGTCATTTTAGCCTAATGCTGATGACGTCATATTAGAAAATAACACAGTTCAGTTGCCGGAAAAAAATAATAATAAAATAAAATTACTACAACAATACAAAACAAATATAAAATGTATAGAAAACAGTTGTTTTTATTAGGGGTAAGTTGCCAAACCGCCACCAGATTTAACATACCACATTTCGACAATCCGTTTTCCTGTTAGTACCAGCCTAATAACTACCTAACAAGCAGTTCCTTGGTAACGCGGTTAACACGGTTTACTTTGCTTTCAAACATATTAGCCTTATACACTCTGTGGCTTATAAATAGCGAATAAATTAACAAAATCAATGAAAACGTCAATCGTTTAAAGAAAGAAGATTTTAATAATACTGAGTACAATATCGGCAGAAGAACTTACTCCATTAAATGTGCCAAATCTACAGAGTTGGGTAAAAAAGTACCCAATACGTGATTTTTAAATTTCAGCGTAAATCCCAATCAGTACTAGAGGCCGAAAGAATTTCAGGCAAACGCCCCCTCAGCACTCTCAGTGCTTTGATTTTAGATACAGTATCTACTACGTTTAAATGAAGACGTTGAATCAGACCATAATTTACTGCAGACAGTGTTTGCTTGAACTGGCCCCAAGGTTATAAAACTTTTTTCATACTCAACTCAACTGAGCATGAAATTTTCTCTGCTAACAAATATGAAAATGCCAACAATAGTTGGCATTTTCATATTTATTAGCAGAGAATTTTTCATGCTCAGCTATGTTTAGCAAGAAAAATATTTGCAATTGTTAGTAATTTGAGACTTATTAGCAGGATAAATTTCATGCTCAGCTGAGTTGAGCATGAAAAAACTTTTATAACCTTGGGGCCTGGTGATGAAACTTTGGAATAATCAGATTTCTGCACTTCCAAGCAGACTTCTTTTATTTCCACTGGTTGGCAGGATCTGGGATTTTATTGCAAGCACAAGTCTCCGATTTTTCACAACATTTCGTTCTTTTGATTCAGTTTCTTCAACACTTACCATGCTGGGAATTTCAGCAGACGACATTTTTTTAATATGTTTTCTTATTTTTCCCAACAAGCAGGTTTTGACATCTGAAATATCAAATCGTGTTTTCTGGGAAAAATCAGAAACATGTCATCAGTTTGTCGTCTACTGAATTAGCCAAGAGAGTGGTAAAACTTTAATTATTGCGGTTTTCTTTATAGGAACCGCAAGGTCAGAAAACGTACCTTCGGACATGTGCGCCCAGCGAAGATTCAGATCAGCCTGCGCATTCGCACAGTCTCACCAGAATCTTCCCAAGGCGCATTTTGGGTAGACAAGGATGCAACAAAGATTCTGATCAGATCGTTGGGCGCACATGTCAAAGGGTGCGTTTTCTCACGTTGCGGCTTAACCCTTGTCCTGCTGAATAATTTAAGATGCCACACCCACTTCTAATTGTAAGCCAATCAGATTGTTTGATCTAGATTGTTGATATTCATTCACGTACAATCATATACTGAATGACAGACAGTGCAGATCTAGATCAGTTGGCTTCTTCAGAAGCCAATTGATCTGGATCTACACTGTTTGCAAAGGCAGGGTGTATCCAGGTTCAGCAGGACAAGGGTTAAATTCAAATAAGAATCATCGAACGTATCTCAGAATCAAGATAACCGGTATATTGTCATGTATGACGTTGCTTCGATGGTAAAACGACGTTGTCTTAGCGTTACGTGCCGCAGGGGCGATGAAGTACTTCAAGATTGTTGTGAACAATGAATACACTGTTGTAGGTGGCCTTGAACACCAAATTTCATGATAAATGAAAGTCTACAACAGATGGTGAATGCACTTATCATCAACACCTGGCGAATGTTGCTGCAGCTGCTGCATTTCTGCAGCTGTATAGTATTATTGCACAATTAAACGCTCATGTGCTGCGCCCTCTATACTCTGAAGGTTTATCGAGGACGTTGGATCATTCAAGCCTGGTTTATCCTATCCACCCTGAGTTTAGGAATTTGACTTTTCCATCGTTGAATGTGGACATGTCTATTGTTGTAAACAGGGATGTCATTCAAAAATCAAAACTGAATGGCAAACAGTGTAGATCCTATTGAGACGGCTCTTTATCGTCGGGATCTACTCTGTCTGCACATTCATTTGGTTTGGTCTACAGGAATAAAAGGGTTCCTTTGATTTCTTTAACAAATGGGGGCTACTTTGAAAGGAAAGAATTTACTCCCAGCGCTACGGGTTATAACACTTACCGTATTCGACCCAATTACCGCACATACTCCTATAAGCGCACAGTCAAGCAATTCCGTCGTCTTCAGATTACAGCCAGTATACTTTTTGTCTACTTCTTCATAAAGACATATGTTGTGGGTACTCACAACATATGAGAAGAATATCCACAACATATGCCTTTATAAAGAAAATCAGAAAAAAATAATTCGCATAATCATTATCAAATAAGTCCTTTCCTGGATTTTTTTACAGTGTACCCTTAGTAGGTAGATTTATATTTTATCACAACTGAGTGTGCCCAGTAATTTTGAAGAACCTAAGTGCACAGTGCGGTAATTAGGTCGAATACGGTACTTACGCAAACAGCAACAAGCCGTCCCATCTACATCTACACTGTTTGCTATTCTACTATTGATGTTTTCACTGAATTCCATAGTTGCAGAAGTGGACATGTCCAGATTCATGGGCGAAAGTTTGTACCAGTATCATTTTTCGACGAAGTCTATTAAAATCATTCACTGACTCATGAATGTAATATCTGTATGGAAGAATATACATGCCTTGAACTGATGATAAATCTCATGAAACGGTTATTTTTGTCAAATTCTTTGATTCAACTTTCATTGTATCCATTTTAAAATATCTTTACAATATGGTATTCTAAAAAGGTAAGAGAAAAGTCCAGGGAGTGCCACAACCACAAGCCGCAGCCCATCCCAGACAAGAAGAAGAAGTGGAAACAGACAAAACCAAACAAGCGCAAATCGAACAAACGTAAGAAAAGCACTAAGATTATCTCATTCTTCCCTAAGCGATGTAATCGCAATGCTAAAAGGACTGAAAATTACAAGAAAAAAATGTAACACAAGGCAAGACTTAAAACAAATCGCCTCGTAGAATAAACCACAATGCAACAATGAATAAGACTAACACCAGGACCACCGCCTTAGAACGGCCAGTAGAATAAACCACCGTGGTTTTAAAGCACTTCTACGGCCTGCCAACTTCATCCTGGGTCCCGATGCTACTCAATACAGATATACATAAAAATTCGGTTCGCATAAAAGCTTCCCGGCAACTCAGACAATGCATCAAAGCGAAAACATTAAGTTCACGCCAACATCAAGTTTTGAAAATCAAAGAAAACCATCTCTATTTAGAATAACAATTTGACAGAACTAATGATGTACAAGTACATTGCTTGAGGGCGCT
Source organism: Anodontia alba (assembly GCA_964016985.1). Lineage (NCBI taxonomy): Eukaryota > Metazoa > Mollusca > Bivalvia > Lucinida > Lucinidae > Anodontia > Anodontia alba. The sequence continues at coordinate 9,422,603 of OZ024832.1, forward strand.
TTCGTAAGAAAAGATAAACAATGTTAGCTCTTTAAAAAGAAACAAGGTTAGCTTTTCAAAAAGCTTAGAATGCCATCTTTTGGCGTGATTAAATAAAACGGAGCATGTCATTATGTTTCAAAGAGCTAAGCCAAAGTACACTTCGTCAAGTTAGTGCGAGTTATAACTGTTTAACGTAAATAATCGAAATAATGTTGGTGGCTATGTAGGTTGTCAAGGGTATCTTTGTGTGCATTGGGTGTTTAGATGCTCCATGATTTAACTAGTTCAAGTTATCACACATGATCGGCCCCAAGCACCTAATAACTTGCAAAAATATCTAAATATCTACTATTCTTCGTCGTCGCTTATCTTTTTTTTTTTTTTTTTTTTTGATTATGGTTGGTTCTTGTTATTTTTGAGTATATCATTTTATTTGCTATGAAATTTTGTTGTTTGAAGGTCCTACTTGAAACTGCTAGTGATGTAGTTGAAATATCGCAGACATCTTTGGGGACAGTAGCGGGGGAGATCTTTTTCCACATCAACGATATAATCATATAATCGCTTGTATTGCCTTTAGGCTATCAATGTAATACTTCATCAGAAGTAAACTATTACTGCCTGTTTCTTAGCTCTAGATAAGGCTAGACAAAAATTATCAGATTGTCATCCCCACCCGCGAGCAGAAGCATGACCTTGTTGACAAAAAGATAGTGTCACTGAAATGTCATCAAGATTTACCAAACCATGAGTTTCTGGTTTTAAAATGTATACTTGGTCGTTTTCCGAATAAAACTAGACAGGTGTCCAAAGTACACAGATGCCCCCGCCCTATAGCCTTTGCCCATATGGCTGTTTCCTTTGGCCCACCTCAACAGTCCCATCCCTAGCATGATCCAGTTTCCAATCCCTGGTCTCTGTATAAACTTTTTCATCTGTGATCATTATACCCGATTTCTAGCTTTCTAGAGCAAGTAATGGTACAAGACTTATGATTCCATTGCCATTTTGCGTGTGTTCAATATGACATGTTATACATTCTGACACCTGGCCCCGCCCAGGGGCAACTACCATGAAGTCTAAGGTCTTGGTCTGGGTAAATATCATACCAAATTTCAACTTTATAGCATAAAAGATATCAAAGTTATGAGCAACTTGGACGTAAATGTGAATGTAAATATGCAGATAAACTTGCATGCAAACTTGAATGTAAATTGTAACATTTGTTGGACTCTGGTTATGAACGTGGCATTCGCACATACGCTCGTACGGACGTTACATCACGGCGAAACGCTATATGCCCCCTCCTGGCAGGGGCATACAAATCCACCCACTCCTATGGACATTTGCGTGGGGAACATACATGTTTGTTTGTATTGAGGTTTTACGGCCCAGTCAACCCAATGGGGTCATGTCGAGCGCGGTCAGTTTACCTAACCACACGTTTACTGGGCAGGCTTAGTCCTCTAAGCGGTTAACCAGTATTGTGCACATTCTTTCGCAAGAAACTGACAACTGCCCTTCTTGAATCAGCGGAAGGGAGAGAATGACTGTAGAAAATATTTCATGACCAATCTCCACGAAAGAATGTTACCGACCTCGGCGGGGGTTGAACCCGCGACCTCCTGGTCTCCAGTCGGACGGCGCATCAACTGAGCCATCGAGGCCGGCGGAATATACATGTATGTTGAAACTCCGCCATTTTTCACAAGGAAGTCAAAATTTGTTACTTCCCTTTTTTTTTTATTCCTGTACACCAACCCTTCTGAAATGGGTCTACTCTAGAAGGAAAGAATTTGCTCTCAACGGGAGCAAATTCTTTCCTTTTAGAGAAGACCCCTTTGCAGAAGGGGCAAAACAGTTTAGACCGAGTTATTCCCCATGAAATTGCAACAATTCCCTTAAAAACCAAAATCGATCCCCCCAACAGAATGGCTCCAGTCTACAGGGATAAATATTTATTCGTATAATCCTGTCTGACAAGTGACCAGCCTTTGTAGTCCTGATATTATTTTGCTTTTATTTTAGTGGATTATCAAACAGGATTATAACAACAAATATTTAGTCACTGTAGACTGGAGCCAGTCTAATCCACCTACTGAAAAATATATACTGGATCTTGAAACAGCACACGGCATACTTAAAGCGAAATAAACGTCAAGTTGGAGGAATAAAGGAGGAGTAAAAACCTGGGATTTTCCAAGGAAACTACCGCCGACACTTCATGTAATTTGTTGAATGCAAAATCAAATAGTTCTTTACAGCTCTCACCAAGTTCCGTAATTAAGTCCTGCCAGATGAAAGGCACCTTCGTCCATATTCTAACATAAAGGACCCGGATAGGCCTGCGCGCAGTGCAAGTTTTAGGGGCGCTTGCTTTTCCGTTTACGGAAGCATTGAATGGCGTAGAAATATAATTTTTTTTTTTTTTTGAAAAGCTCAGGGCAAACTGTGCGCATTATGTCAAAATGCCTATGCAGAAAGCGTTCTTCTGTATTACGTATTTTTTACAGTATAAAATAAGGGAAAAACGCAGAGGAGTCGTTTCATACGCCCACTAATCAGCTTTCAAGTCAGAAAACATTACTAAAACACGCCTATTCAAATATATAGAAAATTTTATCTCCAAAAACTGAAACATTTCAGATAAAAAATTCAGATATTTTTCATATTTCTGCACAAAACATAGATTGTGGGTACACGTTAGAACCGCCTCGCCGAGGCGGTTCTAACGAGTACCCACAATCTATGTTTTGAGCAGAAATAAGAAAACTAATGTTTACCCCTGTAAACCCCAGTTTTACCATATAAAAGTGGGGTTTAAGGGGATCAAAATTATGTAGGTATGTTTTCGTGATGCGTACCTGCGGACATGTGGGCCAGCGATGATTTAGATCAGACTGCGCATTTCACTGGACGCATTTCGAATAGCTAAGACTCCAAACTTTCTTCACATGGACAACGATCAAACTGCGCGGATGCGCACGCTGTTTTGAGATTTCGTTGGGCGCATATGTCATATGTTATATAGATTTTTTGGTGGGCAAACAGCTGAAAAAAAATAAATTGACTTAAAGCTTTACGAACGGAAACACCATAAAAATTCTACTAATTATGTTTACCCGCGTGTACCTGGGTTTTTACTATATATTATGGAGAATATATCATGGTCCAAATTACACAGGTTTGATAACGTAACGTTAACTGCTTGATATTATAGAAATATAAAGTGATTATCAATGTATAAACTCCGGCGAGTCACTCACAAACTGAATGCTTTTATGTTAAGTTTGTGAGTGATTCACCGGACGTTACACATCGGTAAAATCACAAAGTGGCTTTATGCAGTTTGTAACTTTGATATTGGGTATATTCATCAAGTCCATGTCATGTTGGTCTCCATGTACCCCAACCCCCTCCCCAGCGGGAACACAACGTTGAAATAACGTCGAATCGACGTTGATTCAACGTCAACGTTGAATCGACATGTTTCAACGTTGTGTGCCAGCTGGGCAGTAACATATAGTGAAAACTAGGCTATGTAAGGGTCTTCATTTTTAGGGGTGGGTGATTTCCTCGTGAGCAAATGCCTTCCTTCTAGAGTGATGCCCTTTTTGAGAAAGGACTTGGTGTTCCGGAGAGCAAACCGGAAATCACAGGAGTTGTATCTCTCTTGCCAGAAATGGAAGAAAATCTACCAATTGTAGCCTATCATCAATGATATGCTGTCCGCAGATAGCATACAGATCCTTTTTCATAGCGGATCACATTATTTTTTTTTACTTTATCTTATGTAACATAACTGAAAACATGGCTTTCAAAACCTCCCTTGTTGTCTCGACAAAATGTAGGAAGTAAGTCAATTTACTTCGAATGAGTGCGAATCAAGTTGAACTGATGTTTATTCAGAACATTTAACCTTTACCTATGACTCTCTTGGGAAAGTTCAGCAGACGACAAACTTATGATGTTTTTCTCATTTTCGATATAAAAAAAAAAAAAAAAAAAAAACAAACAAAAAAAAAAAAAAAAAAAAAAAAAAAAAAAACAGAATTTGATATTTCATGCAAATTGTCTCGTGGAGACAATTTGCATGAAATATTAAATTCTGTTTTCTGTTTTCTAAGAAATATATTTCAATGTCGGCTGCTAAAAAAAAACAAGCAGGCCAAACGTTAATAAGAAATCTCTTCATAAACTGACTCAGCATTTCCATTGTACCACAAAGCAGTATAAAATTTAAAATAATGTTTTCTTGATTCTAAAAACTTTTCACCTTGGCTTGAATAGTAAACATCAATATATCATTTACTCTATCTTATTCAAATTGTGATAGATGTTCTAGACGAAATGAGCCGGGACACAACATTTTCTCCAAGATTGCATGTGTGCCTAGCGAAGACTCAGATCAGCCTGCGCTCTCGCGCAGTCTGATCAGAATCTTCGCAGGGCACTGTAAAGGTTGAAACGAGCCAAAGCTGAGTCTTCGCTGAGCGCACATGCATTTTTGTAGGAAGTGCTGTGCCCCGGCTCAAATCTTACTGCAAATGAAGGTTACAGACTTTATAATCATGCAGTTGTTGCACATAACCTCCTAGTAAAAGTAGCCTCCCCAGTTTAATTTGCAACGTGGGAAAACGGCCTGTATGGTATATACGAACAGCCAGGGCCCAGATCAGCCGTGGCATGTGATGAGGTTTCAAACAGCTAGAGCATAAGTACACCTCCTGCCATTTATCTCTGCTTAACGTGAATCGAATGAAGTCGACGGCAGTTTGGGTTGTCCACGGGTGCATTGGAGTATTTAGACGCACCATAATGTGGGCATTTCGTGTTACCTAAGGGTGCATTCCACAGTTTAGCACTTGTTAACCTAGGTGTGATGGAGCGGAGAGGGGGTGGGGGTGTAAATAATTAAGGGTAGGGCTAGAAACCTGTCTGAAAATACTCGTTGCTGCATATTTTGGCAAAAACTGAAATTTTATGCTTGTCAGTTATTGTTAACATTGAAAACAAAAGACTTTTCTTGAGGTCCCGTGACATTATTATTAAAGAGTCTTTGTGAAATACGAACCTGTTGAATTCTGCCCGGCATCGGATTTTTACTCTGTCATAAATTAGTCCATGCTTTTCTGTGAGTTTCATTGAGAAAACAAAGTGACTTCATCACAAAAACACGCCTATATAGTTTTGAACCCCTTTTTAAACCCCACTTTTATACAGTAAAACTGGGGTTTACAGGGGTATACATTTTTTCTTATTTCTGCACAAAAACATAGATTGTGGGCATTCGTTAGAACCGCCCCGGCAAGGCGGTTCTAACGAGTACCCACAATCTATGTGTTGAGCAGAAATATGAAAACATCAGAATTTTTTATCTGAGATTTTTCATTTTTTGGTGGTGAAATTTTCAATATATTTGAATAGTAGTGTTTTCGTAATGTACAGATATTCATTTCTGAATACAAGTAATATCCTGTAGATGCTTGTAATATTTTCAACTGGTCCAGGGCAGTGCACGGTTCTCGAGTGGAAGATAATCCATCGAAAACTGCACTTTTTGCATAAAATTGGCCGCAGTTGGAGGTGGGTGGGATATTGTTTACAGTGCATTTTTTTTATGATGATTAAATTATTATTTGGTATGTTTGCAATTTATTGATACAGTACTTAATGGACATGTACTGTTACATTTTCTATGACTGCATTTTATTTGTGTGACGGCCATGAACAAGTAGAAATGGAGGTCAAAACTCTGGAGTGTATCCTAATCTAAGTCACACAGGCGGAAACGCTCAGATCTAAATCGAATAGGCGCCTAGGAAAAATATTACACATCGTAATATTGCCATCGTTTAGACGATGACTAAGCTTGACGAATCTGCTGTAAGGTCCGTTTTCATTTGCATATGTATAAGCTTTTCGCAACAAATCCTATTTACAAGATTATGCAATTAAAATTAACATTTAATTCGACAAGCTTGCATATTGGTATACCAATGCTATTGATTAATCCTCAGTTAGCAGTGATCTGTGAGTGCATGTACCCAAGATGCGCCAGCTGTCTCCAAAGTTTCTGAGGCGTCTGATCACGGTCTACTCTGTTTGCCAGAGGATGTTTAGACACATCAGCTGACAGAAACATCGACGACGACGATCAATCTTAGGACAAGTTTGATAAGGAGTAATCGTGTCCAAATATGAGTACATACGGTAATAATTCATTCTCTTCTGTTCTCATTCTGTTCATGCAGAACAGAACACCATAGCAACAGTGAAGGCGCTTTTTTCATCCGAAAAAAGCTGATATCTTTCTTATTTCTCAAAAAAAAATATGTTGTGGGTACTCATAAGAAGCGCCTCGGCGAGGCGGTTCTAATGAGTACCCACAACATATGTTTTCGTCGAGAAATAAGAAAAATATTATGTGGATACCCCCTCTTTTCTGTAGCTATGGAACACGTACTTTATTCTCTCAGATCATACATACGAGCACATAGCTAACTCTCGTTATCTCGAACATTCATATGTGTAGCTCCCATTACGCACAAGACGCATGTGCGTAGCATGCGTAAGAAAATATTTATACTAAGGTGATATTAAAAATATATTTTGCTTCTTTACCATAGGGGCTCCCTCTGGGAGCAAATTCTTTCCTTTAAGAGTGGCCTTGTATTTTGGAAGCGATTCAAGATTGTTCCTGGTGTGCGTAAAACTAATTCTCCTCTAGCTACGCCACTACGCCACTTATAACTCAAACTACTGCTTATATCAAACTAAGTAAAGGGCATTCATTATTAGTTTAGTTTGCAGTATGCTCCTACATTACAACTCTTGTTATCTGAAACTTCTTTTATCTGAAACAAGAAAAATCAGGTCCCTTAGAATTTGACATAACGAGAGTCGACTATATATGGCATAACAAAGCCCTTGATAAGAATGCTTAACAATTCCTATTCGCATATGGAAGGTTAAGGTGTGAGATAGAGTTGGCGGCCCAACTGAAAACATCACAGACGCATAAATCTTTTAAACAGAAAATGTATGTAGAATATATTAGCCGCAATGTACGACAACGTACTTGCGAACATATGCGCCCAGCGAAGATTCAGACCAGCCTGCGCAATTGCGCAGTCTGATCAGAATCTTCACTGGACACAATATTGATAGCCTAGGATGCAAGGTTTCTTCATGCGGACGACAAAGACTCTAATCAGACTGCGCAGATGCGCAGGCTGATTTGAGTTTTCGTTGAGCGCATCTGTCAGAAGGTATCTTTCCGGACGTTTCGGCTCATTTTTCTGATAGCGCCCTGTGTTACAGCAAACATTATTGTGATCGATGCTTGTCTCTTATAGACAAGTTTAACAACGATAAGAATGAAGAGGGGCATTAATTTTCTTGTACAAATATATGGGTCGCCTCAAGCGAAAAAGTGCCTTCGAACATGCGCAAAATACGCAGATTCACATCATCCTGCGCATGCTCAAAGTATCATCCGGGCATTTGCTCTCCATTCATACATTCTGCAGTATCCAATGATTCTGTTAGCGGACAGTGAAGGCCCTGATCAGGCTGCGCGGATGCGCAGCCTGATCTGGGCCTTCGCTGTTTGCATTTGACCAAAGATGCGTTTTCGCATGGCGCGGCCAATATAGATTTCGTGTCATGCAAAAATAGTACTTAAAGACAACAGACTACCATTGATTTATCGTATTTTTTATACATTCTGAAAATGTTCTACTGTCCACAACATTTTTTTTTTTTGGAGGGAGGGTGGGGGGAGTTCAAATGGCCAATACTTGATACTTGTCTGATAGCAGTCCCTCCAAACTTTTCAAAACAAGAAACAGAATGGTAGGAAATATGTCATGTTATCAGCTTCCGCCTCTTCTTAGACACTGTCACAGATCTTGTAGGTTACGACAGGCGTAAGATTAATTTGTACCTCGGATGACTTTCTACTTTCATTTTCAAAGCAAACATCAAAAATATGCAAGTTTGCTAACATGAGCTGCAGAACTGCTTGAATTATACATTTGACTAATTCTGGCATCAAAGCATGCAAAAATTCTTTAGAAACAGACAAAAATATTTAGAACTCTTTGCTATGGAACTAAACCTTTGCAGTAGGAGAGGATCTAGGATTATTTAATAGGGGCCTAATACTGAGATTTTCCATTCGATCAAACTACGTCACTTATCCTAGGTATTCTGACAGACAGGCCTGAGCAAACAGAGTAGACCCTGATCAGACTCCTTAAAACACGGCATCTGATCAATGTCTAAAATGTTAGCCACTCATCCAGCAGTTTAAAACATATTTACAATTAGTAAAATTGACTTGTTAAAAATTTAGAAGAGTAAGGTAAAGAGTAAAGGTGTGTGAATACTTAGGGAAAATACGATCTCCATTTTTTCCAAATGTATCCATTTTTTTCCATGAAAACGGACCAACGAACCACCTAGTGCTTAGCAAATTTGCTTCATCACTATGGCCTTTTCTGGGTAAATTCATTTATAGCTGTCCTACGGCAACAATGTATTTCTAGTAGACACACAGCCTACTCTACCGAAGAAAAAATGGCGTTTTAATTACAAAACGGTGTCTAATCAGGGTCTTCATTAAGATAAACTCAATGCAAACAGCTAAAACTGATTCAGCTATAAAATGGAACACGAGTTAGTTACCAAAGAGTAATATTTCTTCTTGTACTGAACAAATATTGGTTTGACTGGACAATTTATCACACTGAAGCACTTGCATTTTGTCTTGCACCAAATACAGTAAAGCTGAATGACTTGAACACAGATTCCTCGATTACTTGTTTTTTGAGTCCCTAGGAAATTCTTCAAGAAGCTCAAGAAAACAAATATCTAGGGATATTTTAGGAATATTTTAAGCCAGCACATGAGAAAAGTGTACTTATCACATAGGCCACCAGCCAAGGATCAGGCGAGCCTGCGCATATGCGCAGTCTCGCCAGAGCCTTTGCTGGTCGCAGATATGTAGTAGAGACATTGAAGAAGCTTCGGGCAAGAAAAAACAAAAACAAACAAAAACGCAGGTCTGTAGCCCAAATAGGAAACTGCACATGCCATTTGAAGAACCACAAACTGGAAAACTATAAGTTCCCTTTTTCGTGTGCCGGCTCTTTTTTATTTTATTACAAAAATGTATGTTGTGCGTAATTAGAATTGCCTCATCGATGCGATTCTAATGAGTACACACAACATACCATTATTTTATAGAAAAACGAACAGACATCCCTAAATTATCCCCATTTGCCTTCGCTGATGGCCTACAAAAAGGGACATTGGCAAACAGTGTAGACCCGGATCGGACGCCGCAGAACGTGGCGTCTGATCGGGGTCTACACCGTTTGCGATTAATACAAGAGTTTCTATAAAACATGGTAATGATAATAAAAAATTCACCAGACACCCTTCTTTTGGAAATGGACCTGTCCAAAGACGAGGTAAAAGAGTATACTCGGCATAAATCGGTTAATATCGTAGAATACATGAACGGACAACAAAGACCCTTTTTAGACTGCGCGGATGCGTAGTCTGATCTGGACCTGCGCTGACCGCAAATACCTTTGAGAAACATTTTCGCCTGGTGCGGTCCATTTAAGGGGAATTGATACTCTTACAAGGGAGACAATTCCGTCAAAATTGTTATCCCCTTCTGAAAAGGGGTCTAAGCTGGTAGCATTACAACATGTATTCTTTGTGAAGAAATTCATGAAATGTACATATGGGTCGTAAAGTCTAGACATGTGCGCCCAGCGAAGATTCAGATCAGCCTGCGCATTCGCGCAGTCTGATCAGAATCTTCACTCGGCGCATGGATACCCAAGAATGCAACGTTACTTCATATGGACGAACAAGACTCTGATCAGACTGCGCGGCGGATGTCGGAAGATGTTAGATGGTACCTTTTCTCACATTACGGACTATATTATTGAAGCAGATCTGGTAACAGGTTATTCTACAATTCCTCTAGATTTTTTGCGTTTGTTTGTTTTTGTTCCTGTAAAAACAATTTGCATGATTATTTTTCTGGGGGGATGTAAATGAGCCTTACCATATGAAAATGTCTCTATGAGCCATTAGACTGGCTCCCGTCTCTACTGAGTAATGTTATTATTATTATTATTATTATTATTATTATTATTATTACTACTACTACTATTATTACTATTTTGCTTTTATAATATCTTTGATATAGACACTAAAATTAAAACAAAGCAATATTAACATGCTAAGATTATAAAGCATTGGTCACAATAGTGACCAGTGCTTATAGTGACCAGTGCTTTATAATCTTAGCATGATAATATTGTCTTTGTCTTACTTTCGTGCCTATATCAAAGGGATTAATAAAAGAATAATAATAAATTTAGTAACTAGGGTCTCAAGCCAGTCTATCGAGCCATAGGCGGACATAGAATGCATTAGACTGGCAAATATTTCTCAAATATTTCTCTCATAATCCTGTTTGATAATCCACTAAAATCAAAAAAACATATCACGACTATAGAGGCTGGTCACTAGAGTGTGACCAGCCTTTATAGTCATGATACTACTTTGGTTTTATTTTAGTGGCTTATTAAACAGATTATAAGAAAAAATATTTAGTCACTAGCGACTGGAGCCAGTCTAAGAATGTATCCGCCCAGACTAATACGGGCCTTCGCTGTCCGCCTATTGAATCATTGGATACTTAGAATATATTAAGGTTACGGTAAATGTCCTTAAATTCCGAACACTTTATTCCATATTATTTTGGCCTAAAGTTTGCTTTTCATACAGTTGTTTCATACAATACTTAGTGGAATGCCAAACAGTGTAGACCTTGATCAGACTGCTCCTTCAGGAGCAGTCTGATCTAAGTCTGCACTGTTTGCATATGTCATTTTGTCAGACACTTTGGTGTTCGAACTTTTAAGACAACTATGAAATATTGCAGTACACAGGTTACGGTTTACGAATATGGATCCATTATAAAGAGTTTCAGAATGTTCGCTCTTGCTGAGGTCTTTTTCGTATGTGGTGGTGCCAGAATTGGTCTAAATGTATACTTTAGGCAGTTCTGCAGTAGATATCTGAATATTGTAAGTAAGCAATGGTCGTTTTGAAAATGAAACTAGATACACTGTAGAATGGCGTTTCGAGTTAAAAATTTACCCTCTCAAAATGTATTGAATAAATAAAATAAGTTAATAAAAATCTGAAGAACATATAGTTTTTCACACCGACTGAGACCCGCGTTTTGTCACATAAGCTAACACACATACCACGCCTTTTCTGGTGTCCCAGAGGGACTAATGTCAGGAAAGTACCTAGTGTTTACTCTTTGAACTTAAAATCAAACAATTTATGGGGTCCAGAATATTTGCAGAAAATATCTGTAATATATGAGTTAAAAAGGATCGGTAGTCTCTATCCTATAGAAAAAAGCAAAAACCAAGATCAGGCCCCGAGGTTATAAAATATTTTTCATGCTCAACTCAGCTGAGCATGAATTTTTTTCATGCTTATAAATATCAAATAACTAGAAATTGCAAACTCTTTCTTGCTAAACATAGCTGACATGAAAATTTCTCTGCTAATAAATATGAAAATGCCAACTATTGTTGACATTTTCATATTTATTAGCAGAGAAAATTTCATGCTCAGCTGAGTTGAGCATGAAAAAAGTTTCATAACCTCGGGGCCTGATTGTACTGCTTCTCTGGCTGATTCGGACAATTACTCTTCCTAGTGGGTGCACAATGTTTGAACAACGTCGTTTAAGCGTTGATTCAACTTCCTATACGTTGAATCAACGTTGAAGACGTTGTTTTAATGTTCTGTTTATGGACGTTGAATCAACTTTGATACGAATATGTTTCAACGTTGTGTGTCTGTTGAACAACGTCGTTTCTACGTTGATTCAACGTCTAAAAATCAAGGTTGAAACGAAGTTGTTTCAACGTTATTTGCCCACTGGGTTCGCCTATGCCTCGAAAACATCTTTTCTTATGGTGAGACTTAATGGCTTCCAGAGTTATAGTCATTCTGAAGCAATTACTCAATAGTAAATATTATGAAACCTGTGAATCCTCTTACTCCATTGCTTAACATAACAACATACACTTATGTTCCGCAACGACAAGCGAAAATCATGCCTTTCTACGAAAAACGCTTTTTTTTTTTTTGCAAGGGGCGTTACTTGAGAAATGCACATCGTCAGCTTTCTTGACCCTTGTCATGTTGAATAAAATAAGATGCCACTCCCACTTCGAATCAGATTCCTTGATTGTTGATATTAGTTCTTATACTGAAGGACAAACAGTGCAGATCCATATCAGTTCTTCTGAAGCTAACTGGTCTGGATTTACACAGTTTGCAAAGGCAGGGCAGGATCAGGGTTAAATAGCATATGGATTCTTCACACCGATATGAGGCCGTGTGAAAAGTGAGCAAAACAAGCTTCGCATAAAGTTGCCCAAAAGTTTATTAAAGATTCCGAAATACCGTCAGTGTTTTTCTTTGTTGTAACTCATGTATCTGCTTAAGGAAATTCATACACTTTCAAGGGAGGGGAGGTAACTCTTTCAATATTGGTTTGCCTCCCATTATTATAAAGGCTGCGTGTACGGGAAAGCAAACAGGAAGTCACAAAAGTGATACCCATTTTTAAAATGGAGGAAAAGTGGATTGGACACTTTCACTCATTACGAAAACACGCCTATTCAAATATACTGAAAATTTTACCACAAAAAAAAACTGAAAATTTTCAGATAAAAATTCTGATATTTTTCACATTTCTGCTCAAAACATAGATTGTGGGTACTCGTTAGAACCGCCTCGCCGTATGTTTTTGAGCAGAAATAAGAAAAAATAATGTATACCCCTGTAAACCCCAGTTTTACTATATAAAAGTGGAGTTTAAGGGAGTCAACTTTATATAGGCGTGTTTTCGAGATGGTTCACCAAAAAATTCGTGGACTTTAAGAGCCACACTTAAGGAGTCTGGATAAACTTAGTAGATTCCCCGCTATCTCCGCAAAGACAGGCAATTTTTTAAGATCTCCCTTTTGCTTTACTGCATGCAAAGCTCCTTCGGAAAAGGGGTCTGCGTTGAGAAGAAAGTATTTGCTCCCGGAAGCAAATTCTAGAAAAAAAAATTGCTCCCGAAAGCAAAGTATTTCCTTTTCGAGTCATTATAAAAACACACCTATTCAAATATATTTTAATGCAATATATTAAAATTTTTATCACCAAAAACTAAAAGTTTTCAGATAAAAAAAAAAAAAAAAAACTCTGATATTTTTCACATTTCTGCTCAAAACATAAATTGTGGGTACTTGTTAGAACCGCCTCGGCGAGGCGGTTCTAACGAGTACCCACAATCTATGTTTTTGAGCAGAAATAAAAAAAAAATGCAGTATACCCCTGTAAACCCAAGTTTTACTATATAAAGGTGGGGTTTAAGGGGATCAAAATTATATAGGTATGTTTTCGTGATGAGGCCCCTTTTCGAAAGAAAGGCAAACCAATTTTGACAAAGTTACCGCCCCTGAAATCGTACCAGAATTACGCTCTGTGTTTATCTGTGAGATATAATGATCTCTTCATGAGAATAAGCCAGGGATTCAAAGCACTCTGTCAACAATTGAACTTGATCAATTGCTTAAACACAATTCGCAGTACTAGGAAATGATTGTCTTGTGCTTCTGCCAAGAATTTCTGGGTGGAATATTTGTAAACTTTATTCCTGTTTATGCGAAGGTTTACTGTTCTAGATATACATCAAGGCTGGCGATATATAGATGTGTAACACAAGCTAAAAAACATAAAGCTTGTCTCTTAAACACATTACGAAAACATGCCTATTCAAATATACTGAAATTTTTACCGCCAAGAAATGAAAATTTTCAAATGAAAAATTCTGATAATTTTCATATTTCTGCTCAAAACATAGATTGTAGGTACTCGTTAGAACCGCCTCGGCGAGGCGGTTCTAACGAGTACCACAATCTATGTTTTTGAGCAACTCAAAACATAGATTGTGGGTACTCGTTAGAACAGCCTCGGCGAGGCGGTTCTAACGAGTACCCACAATCTATGTTTTTGAGCAAAAATAAGAAAAATAACGTATACCACTGTAAACCCCAGTTTTATTATATAAAAGTGTGGTTTAAGGGGGTCAAAATTATATAGGCGTGTTTTCGTGATGAGAGGGCAAAGAACGACATCTCAAATGCACTATACTTCCATGTCTATTCAACTGTTTTACAGTGAGAATAAAATTGATCCTTGCAAACTGCTTGTGAAGTATTTAATAACCAGTTACATAATTGGAAATTATACTGTTATATTCCAATGATCTCTTGACATGTATGTTTAGAAGTTGTGAAGGGACTTTCATGGAATCATAACGACGAGAATATTTCTGAAGTAACTTCTAATATCTCCAAATAAACTTGAAAGAGAATCAACAACAGAAAATCACCTTTTTTTAAACCCTGTTACCTTTGAGTCAGCGTCCCACCGTACCTGGAAAAGCTATGGCAAAATTTAAGTGAGCGAAAAATAAACAAGAGAAAGGGGACAATAAAGGGAGAAAGGAGGAGAGAAAAAAGAAAAAGAAATCGGGAAAACCGAAATTATAAAGACTTCGGTGACCTCTGCGCAATGACCTCTGACGTCATCAAAACTCAAGCTACGCCAGGGCTACGTTCAAATGTGCAAGTTACGCAAAGTGTTTTGCCCTGGTTCCTGCTTCTGTTGGCGCTTATTATTAGTTACAAGGCAAAATGTTCTCAATCACTGCAATTTGGGGGCGGTTTACCGACACCAGATTTACTAAACCGCATTTCAACTATCCGTTCAGTTGAAAAAAACACCTACCTAATAACTCTCTAAAATCGCCCCCCAAATTAGATCCCTGCTAACGCTGATAATGCTAAATTTTGCATTTAAACATATTAGTTTTATACACTTCGATGCTTAAAAATAGCGAATAAATGAACAAAAGCACAGAAAACGTGAAACTTTTTGATTTTCTCTTCTGTATACGCCTGATCTGAAGCAGTTATTCAGGTGAAAAGGCCCCATTTTAGAGTCAAATATTCAAGCCCATTCCCTTTTTCAGTGAATATCTTAAAACCTCCGGACGTCACAAGGATATGTAGCCACCTGCACTAGTGGCTGAACCCCAAAGTTGTTTCATTTCTAACATTAAGGCTTAATACCTATGGTTTATAAGAACCGCAACGACAGGAAACGTACCTTTGGGAATATGCGTCCAGCGAAGATTCAGATCAGTCTGCGCATTCGCGCAGTCTGATCAGAATCTTCACTGAGCGCATTTTGGATCGCCTAGGATGCAAGGTTTCTTCGTGCGGACAATGAAGACTCTAATCAGACTGCGCGTATGCGCAGTCTGATTTGAGTCTTCGTTGGGCGCACATTTCAGAAGGTACGTTTTCTGACGTTGCGGCGCATAATATTGAGAATCTATGGCATTTTACCCTGTTTACCCTAACTATTCGGACAGGCAGATCGAAGCAAACAGAACAGAGCCAGATCAGATGCCGCATGACGCAGCATCTGTTCAGTGTCTACACTGTCTTGTCACTCATCCAGCAGTTTGTAGAAAGTAGAATTCAGACTTGTCCAAATTGTAGGATAAGTGCGGTAAGGAGTTTAAGGCGTCCGATTATTTACGGTAATTATGGTATCAATGTTAGCGTGACACATCGATACTATAATTAAAATGGAACATGATTATTCCATTTCCAGAAGCAAAATGTGTGTTTGTTGAAGACTTTATCAAGTTGCGAAAAATCCGCCGTGAATAGGTCAGTCGTTTATTAAACAACAATTAATCGTTTCAGCAAGTAATACCTATACTCAAGGTCCCGATAAATACACTATTTATTAACAACGTCGTTCCGATGCCGTTGATTCGTCGTAACAACGTCGTTCCGATATCGAGGTGACGTCATTATGACGTCGTATTGACACCAGACCGACGTTACTTGTTTTCATGACGTCGCAGTGACATCAGAATGACGTTGTTACGATGCTGAGTGTGTTTTAATGACGTTGCAATAACATCAGAATGATGTTATTACGATATTGCATGCTACCAGGACGTCAAATGATATGAAGAAGACATTTTATGTGTGTGTTCCACGAGGTCGCAGTGGCATTGTAACGACATTGTTACGATGTTGTGTATTTCCATGACGTCGCAATGGCATCAAAAAGATGTTTTATAATGTGTGTTTGTATGACGTTGTAATGACATCAGAACAGCGTTGTTGCGATGTTGTGTGTTTCCATGACGTCTCAGTGACATCACCAAACGTTATTACGATAATATGTGTCGCAATGACACCGTAACAATGTCGTTCCAATGTAGCTGCGACGTCATGACGTCGTCTCGACACTAGTATGACGTTGTTAGGATGCTCTCTGTTTGCTGGGGTTAATGGATACACCTGAGAGAGGGTCAGTACACTTGCTGAAAGTTTTGCATCTCAAAAGTTTTCAGAGGGAAAGCACCAAGCAGAAAAAAAGGTTACTTTCCTGATACACGCACCCCTTCACAAAGAGCTATTCTTAAAAGAAATAATTTGCCCCTCAGGGGATGGTCAGCAAATCCTTTCATTTAAAGAGTAGACAGCCTTAGTTGAGAAAGGAAACAAATGTTCCCAGTTGTAATGAGATTTCATAAAGATATAATGAAATTGTTAGAAAAAGAAAGGAGCCCTTCATTAAGTGGTCATCATCCTTTTCTGACGTAATTAATCAAGAGAGTCCATTAATGAAAAAGAACAACAAACGTTATGTTCTGAATTATTCTGTGATCTTAAAAACCCTGACGTACAATATTTGTGGATAAATAAGGCTTATTTCTGGTTCTTTCTTGTATATATTTACTCGTCTAAACATTCAATACATGATCATAAATGTTATTATTAATTATACAATTATCATAAACTTTAACCTAAACAAACGCCAGTCAACAGAATGATGAATTGATAAGTTACAAGCAAAACCAAAATGTTCTCATCAGTTTGCTGTCGAGGATTATTCTGGTTACATGGCAACCAAAACTATAAACGTTTATTATGTTAACACGCATATATGAAACGTACACTGCTTGGTATAGCTCTAGATAAGGCATTTTTTCAACGCCCACATTACGCAAACACGCCTATTCAAATATATTGAAAATTTCACCACCAAAAATTGAAAGTTTTCCGATAAAAATTCTGATAGTTTTCATATTTCTGCTTAAAACATAGCTTGTGGGTACTGGTTAGAACCGCCTCGCCGATGCGGTTCTAACGAGTACCCACAATCTATGTTTTAAGCAGAAATAAGGCAGATAATGTATACCTCTGTGAACCCCAGTTTTACTATATAAAAGTGGGGTTTAAGGGGGTCAAAATTACATAGGTATGTTTTCGTGATGAGAAATGACATTTTCTTACTTATTTCCCCTTAAAAACATATGTTGTGGATACTCATTAGAAGCGCTTCGCTTCTCAATAAAAACACATGTTTTGGGAACTCATTAGAAGCGCTTCTAAGAGGCGCTTGACTGCCAAAAAACATTCCCGTAAATTTTACGGTAAAATACTTGCAACTGGCTGCCAGCACATTTCCCGTAAACTTTACGGGCGCCTGTAGATTATTTACAGGGAATAATCGCTCATGGCAGGGCAGACTAGGGCAAGGTTGGTAACGCAGGACATAGTATGGATGTGAACTAGCGCACCGTAGTTTAAGCTTACCCATCCTTATCCCATCCTGCAAGGTAATTCCTGCAAAAGTTCTACAGGCGCCTGTAAAATTTACGATAAATGCGCTGGGAACCAGTTGCCAGTATTTTACCGTAAAATCTATGTTTCTTTTTTTTTTTCTTTTTTTTCAGTAAACATGCAAAAAATTGTGGACGAAAAATGTACAGATACATGTTTACTGCAACAATAAAAATAATGTATTAACCTTAATATTTTCTGTGCAGTTCAGAAAAGTTTCTGTTTTTGAGATCAGTGTATTTCTTATGTATATTTCCTATTTCCTATTTCCTGTCTTCATAAATCATAACTATTGCTGATACCCGTATTATATGAGGTGTCGTTTTTACTATAGATTCCCTATTTTTGTGGCAACATTTTTTTTTTTTTTTTTTTTTGAAATTCGATTTTGCGATATTACAAATACATATATACACATATTTGTGACCATATATACACATTTTTTGTTACGTCACAAATACGTTTCTATACTTCAGATCAGTGATATCATAAATCTATTTTGTGATATCAATCATTGCATGTCTTTATCATAAAAATATAGAATGAATAATGAAAAAGACTGCAAAAATATTAAATGTACATGTACCCATAATCTTCAAAACGGCATACTTACGTCAGCCCTTCTTTCATTTTTACAAGTTTACGTCATAAACTTTTTAGTTTTGAATTAACTTAAAGAGAAACTGTATTTTGCATTATAAATGTACTGTGGCAACGTTTTTCTAGCAGAATCTGTGTTTTCCATAACATACGGACCGCAATGTCAGAAAACGTACCTTTGAACCGCAATGTACGAAAACGTACCTTCGGACATGTGCGCCCTGCGAAGATTCAGATCAGCCTCCGCATTCGCGCAGTCTGATCAAAATCTTCACAGTGCGCATTTTGGATAGCCAAGGATACAGAGTTTCTTTGCGCGCACAACAAAGACTGATCAGATGCGCAGGCTGATCTGAGTCTTCGTTGGGCGCACATGTCAGCAGATCTGTTTTCGCACGTTTCGGCTCATATTGTCAGACGTCAGTTGATCAGCTGATCATTATTAAACAGTACCACGTGCCAGGGAAAATACAGCAAACATATGTTGGGTACAAAAAACCTAATTTAATACAAGAACATCGGATCCCACGACCAGACTGCACATTATCTGATCTTGATCTTCATGTTCGGCTGGGAGCTTATCGAATTTGTACATATATATGTTGCACGCTGCGAAATGGCAATCCACAGCAGACTGTGCGCAGGCATAGATCATCAAGATTTCGTTCTTTGCATGTAGGCAAAGGCTGATTTTCACCTCGCGTGCCTCAATATTTGTTCGTTTGTGTTCATGCCAGATTTCTGCTTCGTGGCGAAACTGCACAAGAAGAAACAAGAACTGGTACGAGGAAATGTACCATTTTTCGTTCTGTCAGAACAATTTGGATTCAGAGAAGACTATTCATTCACCCCAGATTGCTGTGAGTATTTGACATAATTTGTGCGCCAGCGATGACTCAGATAAGCCTGCGCGTCTACACATTCTAAGCAGAATCTCTGTCTCCGTGTGAAGAAAGCTTGGATGTTCGATTAGCTATAGAGCGCCAAGCAATGACTCTGATCATCTTGCGCATTTGCGCAGGCTGACCTGAGTCATTTCTTGGCGGACACGCGAGCTTGTTGGATATGCTGTGTCCCAGCTCAACTTTCATTTTACTAGGTTGCTATATGAGCTCCTACAATTTTATGTCAGTCCACCGAAGACTCAGATCAGCTTGCGCTTTCGCGCTGTCTGATCAGAGTCTTCGCTGGCCGCATGAAGATGAATTGTGTCCTTATCTATCCATAAAACGCACAGCGAAGATTCTGATCAGACAATGCGGATGCACAAGCTGATCTGAGTCTTCGCTGGACGCACATGCAATCTTGTAGGAAACGCTCTGTCCCGGCTCAAATTACATACCGCACCAGAAAAAGTGTAGCAAAAACACATGGATGCAATGTGCTCGCGTGTGGCATAATTCAGGTTTTATCAGAAAATGCAAGAAAAGACGATACTTCATACTTCCAGATAAGTGGAGTTGGCTAACAAGATGATTATATTTCTTATGTAGGCCATATTTCTTCATGAAAATACATATCGTGGATACTCGTTAGAATCTAACGAGTATCCATAGCGAAGTATGTTTTCGACGTGAATTAACCCTTCTCTTGCTGATCACGACATGCTGTCTTAGCAAACAGTGTAGATCCAGATCAGTTGGCTTCTGAAGAAGCCAACTGATCTGGATCTGCACTGTTTGTCATTAAATATGTGAATTTCTATCCAAAAAAAAAAACAGATAAAGTAATCTGACTGGCTGGAAATTAGAAGTGGGCGTGGCATCTTAATTTATTCAGCAAGGCAAGGGTTAAGAAAACTGTCTTGAATCATTCTTGATTGAAAAGAAAACCGCCACCAACAACGAAAAAAAGAGGACAAAACGTCTTATCTAGAGTTATAGGAAATCTGGGCTGCGTTCAGAAATGGAAAGTGGCAGCGACTGTTTTGCCCTGTGTTCCTGTACCTAATGGCGAGCGCCAATAGAAGCAGGGATCCAGGGCAAAAAAAAAAAAAAAAAAACTGGCGAGTAACTTGTATATTTGAACGCAGCCCAGCTTTCTTTCATACAGCCGTGACTTACCATGCTCAAGGGCAACAACCTACGTCACCAACCTGGTGATATGTCCATAGCTACGACTGTAACATTTGTTCGGATTTATGACAAAATTGCGAAGAGTGCATAATGCAGCGAAAAATCGCCGAGTGCACAAACCTTGTCTATTTTAGTACTGCCTTTTACTAAAAAAAAGCGAACTCCATTCGTATTCTAGTTATTGTAGGTACTTCGACCAATTATCTTTAAATTATTAGAGCTTTTGAATATCAACATTGATGGTCGAAGTATCTGACTATCCACTGCGCTTCAGAATCCGGATTTTTCAAAAGACAGACAGACCATTTAATAGTGATTATGGTAGACTAATGGAATATTCTGAATTTCATAAAACCACAGTTAGTTAAGCAAGATTCCGCAAAACTAGATACAGGCGAAAATAGGTGTCTTTATCATTGTTATAACGTAGGTTGTTTTGGGTGATGCCATGGGCAACACTTCATTACGAAAACACGCCTATTCATATATATTGAAAATTTTACAACCAAAAAAGGAAACTTTTCAGATAAAAAAATTCTGATATTTTTTATATTTCTGCTCAAAACATAGATTGTAGGTACTCGTTAGAACAAACTCGTCGAGGCGGTTCTAACGAGTACCCACAATCTGTTTTTCAGCAAAATAAGAAAAATAATGTATACCCATGTAAATCCCAGTTTTACTACGTAAAAGTGGGGTTTAAGGGGGACAAAATTAAATAGGCGTGTTTTCGTGATGTACCATGCTTTGAGCGAATTCAGCAGAAAACAAACTGGTGATATTTTGCTTAAGTTTCCTAGAAAATAGGATCTGAGACATCATACAAATTATCTCCTCAGCAGACCATTTGTATGATGTGTCAGATCCTATTTTCTAGGAAAAAATATTTGCAAATGTTGTCTACTGAAAGTTTTACCCAGCATGCAAAATGTTTCACAGCCAGTGCCAGCATCATTTGTTACCTTATGTCGAAATATACCAGGATATACTTTGCCATAATGCAAATGAACATAAAATTAAAAGAACCTGGTGTTTGTAATGTAAATTTTTCCTCATTTTTAAGGGGACTTAAACCTTTCATTTCTGACTTTCTGAAGTAGACTCCCCCATCATTGAATTTGAACATGTCCACTGATGGAAAAAAGGGTTCAGTCTAAAATCAGAAACAGAACGGCAAACAGTGTATATCCTGATGAGATACGAGCTCTAGTCTCTAGTGACAAAATATGTTTTCTTATAATCTATTTCCACTAAAATAAAACCAAAGTAACTCCATGACTGTTAGTGACCAGCCTTTATAGTCATGATAGTTTGTTGTTTTTTTTTTTGTTTTATTTTAGTGGATTATCAAATAGGATTATGAGAAAAAATATTTAGTCACTGGAGACTGAGAGCCAGTCTAGATTGGAATATTTTTCGCAGAAAACGACGCTCAGATCTTGTTGAGTTTCCTCATAAAACCTCGTCTATTCAGGCTTCGTGGGAGTGTCTGAAATTAGTTGAGTTTCAGTGACAGCTATTGCTTTTAACTCGATCGGCGCCAAATTTCAGACGACAGTTGTCGTCTGCATTGTTTCACGCAAACCATCTACTAGAAATAAGTTTATAAAGATTAAAAAAAAACAACAAAAAAAAAAAAAAAAAAAAAAAAAACTGAATGTCAAATAGCGTAGATCCGGATCTCATCTGGATGTCCGCTGTTTTTAAAAGCCTCTTTTTATCGTTTGCGGCACCGCACAACGAAAACATGGCTATACAATTTTGACCCCCTTAAACCCCACTTTTATATTGTAAAACTGGGGTTTACACGGGTATACATTATTTTTCTTAATTTTGCTCGAAAACATAGATTGTGGGTACTCGTTAGAACCGCCTCGCTGAGGCGGTTCTAACGAGTACCCAAAATCTATGATTCGAGCAGAAATATGAAAAATATCAGAGTTTTTTATCTGAAAATTTTCAGTTTTGGAGGTGAAATTTTCTACATATTTGAATAGGCGTGTTTTCGTAATGGGAAGAGTAAAATTATATGGAGAAAGGGCTTCAGACTACCATTGTTTTTCCTGATAATTTTATACATTTTTGCAAATGCCCTACAGCCGACATTTTATTTTAATATTTCAAGTTCAAAAGGTCTATGTTTGGTACTTGCCTGACAGCGGTTCCTCTTAACTTTTCAAAACAAGAAACGACTTGGTGTGTCATGTAATCAGATTTCGCTCTTGTTGTTTCAGATTCAAAGCAACCCCACTGCCCTATTCGTGCAATGTATACATGTATAATGTACAAAAACACAGTCTACCCCCTTTATACCGACACTCGATACAACGATTAAGCTCGTTATAATACTAATTTGACAGTTAATTAGAAATTACGCAAGAAAATTGTATTCTGTACTTCAAGATAAATATGTTAAGGATATATATTAGAATCTCCTCACAGAGGCGATTCTAACAAATTTTCAAAACATATGTTCTTGAGGAAATAGGAATAAAACAAGGCCTTTCTTACATATCGTTCTGCTCATTATGGATTCTATACAACAGTAAATTCATTTTAATGGCTTTGGAACAAATGATGTCGTCTTACATGTATAATTGTAAACTATTCGCTGTATGTCTGTGTGCGGTATGTTTATGCGTTTGTTCAATGAAATTTGTGTTTACGTTATAAACATAAATTTAAGGGGAATAGACACCGTTTAAAGGAGGCAACTAGGTAGGAATACATTTGCCTCTCTTCTGAAATGGAGACAAGGGATGCAATTACATTTAATCGGTAATCTCCCTTGGGAGTATATCCATCTAGTTTTAGGGGTTTGAATACACTTTCAGGGGAGGCAACTCTGTCAAACTGTTTTTTGTCTCCCTTTCGGAAGTTCTTTTCTTTTAGAGTAGACCCCCTTTAAGGAGACTGATGTACGGAATAGCAAACAGGAAGTAGCAAATGTTGGCAACATTAATTCAGAGATATGATAAATAAATCATTTCATTTTGATCCAGTTCAAAAACGAGAGACTGACTGAAATTTTACAGGCTGTCAGATTCCACATTTTATTACGTATTAATACCATATATCAATTTATTAACCTTTCTTTGATAAAAAAAAGTCGATTTTTTGAGGAATATATGGAGCCTTTATTCAGCGTTTTACACTTATACATATTTAAATGCCGTATACAAGTGAAATACCATAATCCAAACTAAAAATATGTGCCAAGTGCACCCGGATCTGTGCAGTCTGGAGTAGGGCCATTTGCGTTCATCAGTAAATCCTGTGAATCTGTAAGCGGACAATGTAGGCCCTGATCAGACTGCGCGAATGTGCAGTTTGATCAGGGCCTTCATTGTCCGCATATGAAGCAAAGGTCCTCTTTCGCGATGCGCCACATCTGGATTCCTTCATATATTCTGTTTTTTCCGGGAGGGCATTATGGCAAAAACCGGTAATTTAACTGACAAAAATCATAAAAGAATATATTCAGAATGTCTGATATTTACCCTCTTACAGAGCAATTACATGAAAACAGTGAATGAATAAAATAGTAGAAAAGACGCTTTTTTTGTTAGAAAATATAAGCTGTGCAAAAAAAAGACCAGAAGATCAGGGATACTAACAGACAAGCCGCCTCATCTGGATCTACATTGCTTGCAAAGGTGTCTGGTTCGGTTTGCAGGAATGAAAGGGTTTAAGAAGTTCAAACTATTCTAGGTTTCCAAACTGCAAAAAGCAAACACTAAGTGTTGACAAATAGAGTGATAACAGTTGCAACCATGCCTATGTTCGATAAGGTCTCTTGTTCCAGGACAAGACGAAAATTTTGTACCTCCATATCAGCCTCTTAGTGTCATGCTACCTCTCTAATGCAGCGTTTGTGTTGTTTCCAGCGCAATAAATAATCGCTAAATCCCATTAAAACATAGGAGTCGGGAAGCAAGAAAACCCACCTGTTGTCATGTGCAAACGGACTAAGCCAAGACCTGCTAGCGTGTCTGCGACGCTTGTTGAAATCGTTATTCATGGACAAAGCGTTATACACAGTCCGCAGTTTGACTATTATTGAGTTCTGGGATACTGCAGGCACTGAAGAGAAAACACTGATGTGCAGGCTGGTCTGGTCCTATGTAGTTCGCATAGAGTACAGTGTAGATTTTCCTGAAATCCATCCCATAGAAATCAATATCAAACCATAAATGATGCGTTTTTGTCCATCTAGAGTTATTTCCATGTTTCACACAAATTACGATCATAAAATACTAGCTTTGTTTAGCTTTTAAACGAAGCCATCATTTTATTTTCTTACTTAAACTGACGTTCGTGATAGGAGAATATAAAACTGACTTGAATATTTCATAGTTGTAACGATTTGTTTTAGCATGGCTAAAACTGACACTTAAAATGCATTTTCCAACAAACAACATATAAGTTTTCATTTTACGCTTATTCGTCTCAAAGATTGAATAAAGCAAACATTTGAGAAAATACTTGAGTAGCGTGTGTCTGTCTGTCTGTGACTCTGTCTGTCTGTCTGTCTGTCCCTCTCTCTCCCTCTCTCTCTCTCTCTCTCTGACTGTGTCTGTGTATGTCTTTCTGTTTCTGTCTGTCTGTCTCTGTCTTTTCTCTTTCTCTCTCTCTCTCTCTCTCTCTCTCTGTCTGTGTATGTCTTTCTGTTTCTGTCTGTCTGTCTCTCTATCTCTCTCTCTCTTTTTCTCTCTAAGCATGGTTGCAACAGAAGCTTTTTTTAATCCAAAGTGCTATTAAGCGGCATTGATACACTTACAGGGTAGGTAACTCTATCGAAATTGATTTTGCCCCTTCTAACAAGGGGTCTCTTCTAAAAGGAAAGAATTTGCTCCCAAGGGGAGCAAATTCTTTCCTTTTAGAGCAGACCCCTTGTCAGAAGGAGTTAAGCGTGCATTAAACCAAACAGGAAGTCATGGAATTTTTCTCCTATGTAAAAATGGCAAAAAAACTCCCAGGTGTCTCCAGCCTCCTTAAATCCGCTGTGCATGAGGCTACATGTCCAATTTGTCTCCCTGGATTAATCTTCAAGATGATGAAGTGGTATTATATTGATTACATGGAATGAAAGAAGCACGTCTTAATAGAAAGCTTCGATTTACTAATTTGATTTACAAGTATAATTAAAACATGAACTTGACAGTTACTAATTGGCCAAACTGATTTGTTGTACATGCTATGGGAATGCATTTACCGAGTATACCCTAAATAAAGCCGATAGAGTAGCATTTATTTCCTCATATATTTTATACATTTTAGTAAACATTCTACAGCCCACAACTATTTTTGTTTAAAGTTCATATGGTCAATACTTGGTACTTGCCTGACCAGGCCCTCTAAAATTTTTAAAACAAGAAAGGGAATGGTGCCTTATGTGTCATGTTATCAGCTTCCGCTTCTTCAAAGACACTGAGACAATTTTGGTATGAGGTCATGGCAGGTGAAAGCATTACGAAATCACACCTATTCAAATATATTGAAAATTTCACCACCAAAAACTGAAAGTTTTCAGATAAAAATTCTGATATTTTTTATATTTCTGATCAAAACATAGATTGTTGGTACTCGTTAGAACCGCCTCGGCGAGGCGGTTCTAACGAGTACCCACGATCTTTGTTTTTGAGCAGAAATAAGAAAAATAATGTATACCCCTATAAACCCCAGTTTTACTATATAAAAGTGGGGTTTAAGGGGGTCAAAATTATATAGGCGTGTTTTCGTGATGATTATACCCCGATGATTTTCTACTTTCATATTCAAACCTACCTTCCTTAACATACAATTGTGCTAATAACTACTGCAGAATTGCCTGACTTTTACATTCTGGCCAATTCTGGCATCAAAGCAGGCAAAAATAAACACGCTTTAAAAACAGGCAAAACAAATTAGAACTATTTATTAGGGAACTACAATAAAACTTCAATGACTCGAACACCGATGGCTAAAAAACTTCAATGACTCGAACACCGATGGCTCATTAGACTGGCTCCAGTCTCCAGTGACTATTTTTCCTTATAATCCAGATTGATAATCCGCTGAAATAAAAGCAAAATGATATCAAGGCTATAAAGGCTGGTCTAGTGACCAGCCTTTTATAGCCATGATATTATTTTGGTTTTATTTTAGTAGACTATCAAACAGGATTATAAGAAAATAAATAGTCACTAGAGACTGAAGCCAGTCTAATGGCTCGTTTCCCGTGGCTATTTCGAACTCGTTTTTGGGTCCCTAGAAAATTCTTCGTATCCCAAGAAAACGAATATTTAGGGATATTTCAGGACTTTTTCTACTTGAGCCAACGCACTACAAAACCTACAATAAAACTTGTGTAACCAGCAAAGATTCGGATCAGTCTGTACATCCACCCAGCAGGGTTTCCCTTGCTCGCATTTTGGCAGTTTTTTTACAACCGAAATCTTGTTCAGGACTCTTTAAAGCTACATGAAAGGGTCCTGAGTGGCTTGGTGAAAGGGTCCTGAGTGATGCACACAAAATCAAACATTGATTTTATTTTTCAAAGAAAATGAGATTTGACATTTCAAGTGAATTGTTTTGCAGACAATTCACATGAATTGTCAAACCTTATTTTCTTTGAAAGACAGTCCTTCAAACTGTCGTCAGCTGCAGCTGCAATCAGTGCTTAAAGGGCCTACTTAAAAACAATTAACCCCTAAATCTTGTAAAAGGACCCCTTAACTCCACATAAGGGAGTCTCCGGGACCCTCCCTTTAAAACACTAAGGGAAAACCCTGCACCCAGTACAGCAAGTGTTCTCGTTTATCCTTCTTTAGGTAATGTGGAGGTTTAGAAGTCACGTGCGATCAGCGAAGACTGCACAGATGCACAAGACTTATTGCAGGTTTTGTCGTGCGATGGCTCAGTTTTTGTCATGAAAATGTTGTGTGTACATATATTAAGTGATAATTTGGCAAACGTTCTTATTTTATGACGATGAAGGCGATTTTAATGACTAACCATCTGTGGCTCGAACTACCCATGTCTAGAGCAAATTTCCATGGTCCTAAAGATATTTGAGCCAATGAAGTCGACTGTACAAACCTGTTTTTTTTTTTTTTTTTTTTTTTTGTTTTTTTTCAAAAAATGGAAATACCCAGGAAAGGTCATAATCACGAAATTCAGCCTTATGTTCTGATACAGTTGCTAATTAAAATATAGTCGACTCTCGTTATCTCGAAGTCCAAACGACTCTCTGAAAAACTTCGAGATATCCGTATCTCCACATATCAGATTTGTAGAATTGAGGAAAAAAAATCCATACATGCCATATCTCACACTGCGAGATAAAATCTCACAGAATTTGGCCCATCTGGAAGGCAATTCCCATAAAAATTTCAAATCTCATAGAATTTTCAGACCATTTTACAACAGATTTAATGAGGAAATAAACATAAATTACACACTGTTGTGGTTTTCACAAGCTTCTTACATGAAAAAAAAAAAAGACATTAGACTATATTGGTGGAGCTCCAAAGTGATGTTTAAAAAAATCTCAAAGAACTTTGTCAAATCTCCCTTAAAATTTTACCTTATCTCACAGATTTTAGTCCACAGCTTATGGCATGTATGTAAATCGAACAACAAGTTAGAGCTGTATATAGAAAATACAGTCGAACTTCAATGGCACGAACACCTTTGGGACCATGGAAAATTATTCGAGCCATGGGTAGTTCGAGCCAATGAAGGTTAATCATGGCGCCAGGTCAGGAAGCAAATATCGCTAATTCTAGGAAATCTACACAATACATGTAATTGTGTTTTGAGTGTACTCATTAGAATCGCCTCGAAAAGTGAAACATCACTGTGAAACATATACAATCACAAAACTATGATGAAACAAAGGAAATGTCTCAATGGCAATCTGATGCCAGAACACAGGTGAACCTTACGAAAACACGCCTTTTCAAATATATCGAAAATTTCACCAGCAAAAACTAAAAGTTTTCAGAGAAAAATTCTGACAATTTTCATATTTCTGCTTAAAACATAGATCGTGGTACCCGTTAGAACCGCCTCGGCGAGGCGGTTCTAACGGGTACCCACAATTTATGTTTTTGAGCAGAAATAAGAAAAATAATGTATACCCCTGTAAACCCCAGTTTTTATATATAAAAGTGGGGTTTAAGGGGGTCAAAATTATATAGGCATGTTTTCGTGACGAATAATTTATAAGATGTCGAGAAAAAAACCACAAATACACAAAACCACAAACGGGACCACGCTAGGCCCAATCACAGACACTGGTAGTTTGGCACCAATCCTAAAGCTCTGTAGCGTTTTTCTTAAAAATAGTTGTATCTTTCAGTAAATGTTGGCGGTTTTGTTACATTCATTGAATGTCGTGTCTTTTGTTTTTTCTCGAAAATGAGCCGGGTTTACAGCATTTCCTGCAAGACTGCATGTGCGTCCAGCGAACTCAGATCAGCCTGCGCATGCGCGCAGTCTGATCAGATTCTTCGCTGGGCGCTTTAGCAAACCTGTAGGAAATACTGTGCCCCGGTTTCAATATCTCCCCCAATTAGAAACTGCAGAAATCATTATTCATTGACTTTTCATACCCTCATTGCAAAACTGACATTTTCAAGGGCTCAGTCTTCCCTCAAACCATTTGAGATTGGAATTTCTAGATGTGATCATTTCATCCGCTGAAGGAACAGAGGATGATGTGGCTAGGTTTACCGTTTGGTGAGAGCTAGGAACCAGTTTCCCATATCACAGGTCCTAGTGTATGAATGCCGTTGGACGTATCACAAACATAATTTCAAAACAAAATCTGAAAATAATGATGAGTTGAAAGACGGATTATTTCGTTCTAACTTATTGCATTTCTGAACAACAGTGTTGTCTACTATTAATCACAGTTGGTAAATACGAGTCTCTGAGACAATTGACGAATCGTACAGAATATTGACAAATACATCATGTCGTGGTCTTTGATCGAGTAATACAGTTTTCGCCGATTTTACAGAGACTTTTCCCTTGAGCCTTTTGCAGATAGCAGATTTCAAGAATTCTAAAAATAGTAATTGAATTATATATTGTTTAACTCTGCTTTTGTCTTTTGGGAATATGAAGACAGAAGAGAACAAAATGTATAGTGCAGTTTGGTTATATTTTAAGTAAGAAATAGTCTAGAAGATGTCAAGAAAGAGTTGTAATCACAGAACATCGTCTGCTAATGACACCAAGAGGAAGAGCCAATCATTCTGAAAACACGCCTATTCAAATAAATAGAAAATTTCACCTCCAAACACTGAAACGTTTCAGATAAAAAAACTCTGATAGTTTTCATATTTCTGCTCAAAACATAGATTGTGGGTACTCGTTAGAACCGCCTGCTATGTTTTTTGAGCAGAAATAAGAAAACATGTATATCCCTATAAACCCCAATAACAAAATTATAAGAAAAAATATTTAGTCACTGGAGACTGGAGCCAGTTTATGAAAGTAGCAGTATGAAGAGAACAGTAGAAATTCTCGATGTCACAGTTATTTTTAGCAGTCCCCTAATTGTTTCAGAGCTGCAACTATTTAAACATTATTATGGACTGAAGAAACCACCGGAACCGCAACGTCAGAGAACGTACCGTCTGACGAATGCGCCCAGCGAATACTCTAATCAGCCTGTGTTGTCCGTATGAAGGAATTGTGCATCCTTGGCTATCCAAAAATGCTCCCAGGAAAGATTCTGATCAGACTGCGCGAATGCACAGGCTGATCTGAATCTTCACTGGGTTTACGTGTCCACAGGTACGTTTCCTGACGTTGCGGTTCTATTTAATCGATGTCTTTGAACTCATGCAGAAACCATGCTGCCGTCTTTGCTATACTGAATACTTTTAAGCCATATACGTCTGAGGTTCTGAAGTCGATTCTTCCATCTTTGAGTAAGGACAAGTTCATTGATACAAATAGGAATACAGTAATAGTCAAGTTTGGAAAACAGAATGGGAAGCATTGTAGATCTTAACCCTTGTCCTGCTGAATAAACTAAGATGCCACGCCCAGTTCTAATTTTCAGCCAATCAGATAACTCGATCCACAGTGTTGTTATAAATACACATACTTAATGGCAGACAGTGCAGATCCAGATCAGTTGGCTTCTTCAGAAGCCAACTGATCTGGAGCTACACTGTTTGCAAAGGCAGGGTATATCTGGGTTCAGCAGGACTAGGCTTAA
Source organism: Anodontia alba (assembly GCA_964016985.1). Taxonomy (NCBI): domain Eukaryota; kingdom Metazoa; phylum Mollusca; class Bivalvia; order Lucinida; family Lucinidae; genus Anodontia; species Anodontia alba. The sequence continues at coordinate 9,453,310 of OZ024832.1, forward strand.
TGAAACAGCTCGACAAGCCGTCTCACCTGGAACTTCAAACAGGGCTGTGGCAATACTACGGCCGAATTGTCCGAATTATCTCATTTCCCTGTGGACAGCTTAGAAATTTCAGTTTACTTGTCCTGGAACAAGACCTTCATAGCTCAAACTAAGAAGAGTTTCCAGATTATCAGGTATATATATTTTCTAATTCCATAAAACATATGTTGTCGGTACTCACAGAGGCGCTTCTTATGAGTACCCACAGCATATGTTTTCTTCGAGAAATAAGAAAACCGTTAATTTTCGGGCAAGTAAATCTTGGTTGGACAAGTAGATTTCGACTAATTACTTGTCCGTCGACAAGAAATAAAACTGGATAATTCCACAGCCCTGCTTCAGCCAAATCTACAGTAGTTATGGGCAAGAACTATGTCTTGAGTTGTTGCTTTGAAAATGAAACTAAGAAATCATCTGGGAAACATGGTTTACACAATTTTGCGGGTCGCTTTTGCGGGTCGCCCTGGTGAGCCGCATAAATAGGAGTTGTGCTAATTAAACATCAAATACGGAAATTATACCTAACTTAGCTTAAGCGGAAGTAATTACCAAGACTGTTGACATTGTAGTCTTGCATATGATAACGAATAGATAGAATATAATATTTATTATCTAGTCATGGCCTCTTTCGGGTATAAAATTAAGGATAAATCTCAAATGACTTTATGCTTCAGCAAGTACAAATGTACGAGAATTCATCATAACATTAAATCAGCTTCTAAAGGATTGGTGCGTCCAGTCCTGGAGTAAGATGGTTAAGTTTGGACCCCAAGGTCTAGTCAGGAAGAACCGGAAAGCGAGCGAAAACGCGCAGCCAGATTTGTTAGACCATCTAGTGATCTGCTAAAGTCAAAATATCAAAACTCGCTGGAAATAGGCTTTGATATTTCATGCAAATTGTTTCCAAACAACACAGTCTGAAAAAAATGTCAAAGCCTATTTTCTGGAAAACAAAATCAAAATGTCGTCTGCTGATTTCTTCCCCACATGCTATGCGTTAAGACAAACGCCGGTCAGTGGGGATGATGTTACATTTAACTCTTAAGGCTCTAATCACAACTGCTGCAGACGACATTTTGATTTTTGATCATTTTTCTGAGTAAATAAGACTTGACTTTTCATCCGAATCGTCTGCTCGATTCACATTGAAATGCTGTCTTATTTGCGTTGAAACAAAAAAGTAATGAGAATGTCATCTGATGCAAATTTGCTTGGTGCTTTAACCCTTAAAACGCCAAGAAAACCTGCATCTGAAAATGTCGTCTGTTTATGTCGTCTGCTGAATATTCTTGCAAACTTTTCAAACCTATTTTTGCATACAGGCAAACAGTGTGGACCCAGATCAGACTGCTCCTAAATCTGGGTCCACACTGTTTGCAAAAATGACTTTTAAAATCACAAGCAGATGACAAAGCAGACGACAATTGTTGTGATTGGCGCTTTAAGGGTTAAGGGTTAATATATTTGACAACGTCACGCGAGATCATTATTTTTCCCTTACACAGATCAATCGAATCGTGTTTTGCAAATCTTAATCCTGGGCTTCCGGTTAGATTGTCAATCACGTGTAAATCTCGCGAGAAAATGTTTTTCCCGCTCTACCTCAGTGATGTTTCCAGATTGACCATTACATAACACACAATACTACCATTGATTTTATGTACATTTTTTTGCAAATTTTCTACAGCGCACATTTGTTTTTTTTTTTTTTTTTTTTTTTTTTTTTTGTTTCAAATTCAAATAGATAACACTTGGTACTTGCCTGACAGTTTGTCCCTCCAAAACATTTGAAGACAAGATACTGAATGGTAGGTTGTGTGCCATGTAATAATCTTTCTTCGAAGACAGTGGCACAGGCCTTGTAGGAGATCACGGCAGGTGTAAGGATAAATTTTGCCCCCGATGATTTTCTCCTTTCATGTTCCAAAACAACCATCAAAATATTAGATATTGATCTACTGCAGAATTGCCTGAATTATACAAGTTGGCCTATTCTGGCATCCAAGCGGGCACAAAAACAAGACTTTAGAAACAGGGAAAACATTTGGAACTACAGTCGACTCTCGTTATCTTGAAGTGTAAGAGACTCTCTGAAATACTTCGAGATATCTGTACTCCGACATATCAGATTTGCAGAATCGAGCAAAAAATAACTCGAACAACCACATTTCAGAAATGAATATGTAATTTGACTTCCGAAGTTATAGATTTATTAAAAATATTGTGGAAAAGAGGAAAAATTGTTCCTCAGGAGCAATTTCTCCTCTTTTCCACAATATTTTGTTACCTGTTGTTAGATTTCTATGTTAAAACAGGGACCAGATTTACAGTTCGAGATAAACGGTTTTTCGAGAAAAGCGGAATTGAGATAACGAGAGTGGAATGTATTTAATAGTGAGCACAGCTCGCGACGAGCGAAGCGCGTCGCGAACGAAGTCAGCTCTACGGTAGAGAATATGATCAAAGAAAAGTAACACACAACGATATATACTTTAAGCAGAAATCGCTCTGACCAATATTTTCTTCCTTTTTCTTCCCGGAAGTTGTCACCGGAAGTTGGCAGGACAAAATTTGAGTCTCACTAATAAGCGTCACGAAGTGACAAGAAACGAGTGTCACTAAGTGTGACGAACATATTTTGCTGATTATTTTTATTATTTATTATTGATTTACATATATTATTTATGTACTGATATTCATTCTTTAATGATGCTGTGAAGAACTTTTGAAAAGACTACAGATAGGTCTGTGCTGTGCTCGCATTTAGGCTAAGCCTATTTTCATATTAGCGAGCACAGCTCGCGACGCGCCAAGCGCGTCGCGGACGAAGTGAGCACTACGGTAGAGAGTATGATCAAGGAAAAGTAACATACAACGATATATACTTTCAGCAGAAATCGCTCTGACCAATTTTCTTCCCGTTTTTGTCCCGGAAGTTGTCACCGGAAGTTGACAAGACTCGAGCGAACTTGATACTAATAAGCGTCACGAAGTGACAAGAAACGATTGTCAATAAGTGTCATGAACATATATTGCTAATTATTTTTATTATTTATTATTGAGTTACATATATTTTTTATATACTGATAGTCATTCTTTAATGATGCTGTGAAGGACTTTTGAACAGACTACAGCTAGGGTCTGTGCTGCGCTCGCATTTAGGCTAATAAACATAAAAAAAGATTGCCTTTGGAAACTAGAAACACACTACGGATTAGAAAATCGGAGTCTCGGTTTTATTGAGACTCTTCATGAGCAGTAATGAAGTTTGCAACACTGCTTACGCCCTCTAGCGTATACATGAGCAGAACTCCATTTTCAAATATACCACAATGGGCTCACTGATCCCAAAGGAAATGAAATATAATCTGCACTATGGTGATGTAAGCCTATTTTCATATTATGGAAATATATTCGTATGAAACCCAACCCGGGGCTCTGCAAATTTTAGCAGCCAGTGAACTAAACGTACAATTCTTAGCCATAAATAGCTCTGGACAAGTATTTAAATAAAACATTGATATGTTTAAAGCATATGTTTGGGTACTCAACAGAAGTACCTCACAAACATGTTGTGAGTACCCTTTAGAATTCATCGCTCATATGTTCGTGTGCTTATAAAAAGTGTCTAGCACATATGTTGTTGGCGTCAACGTAAAATGTAGAATTTCTGCATGTCTACATTTTGCGTTTTAACACTACATTCCTGTTTTCTTTCAGCAGTCCTCAGATAGATTGTGTCTCAAACCTTTTACTTTGATTGGATAAAATTTAGTTTAGTGCAACAAACCGGACATAAAATTTGCATGCACACAGTCTGCGGCGCCAGTATTAGATTTTACCTGTACCATTCCTTAGGCTAATTCAGCAGACTACAAATTGTTGATATTTTTCTTAATTTTCATAGAAAACAGACTTTGACATTTCATGCAAATCGTCTCCATTGGAGACGATTTGCATAGAATGTCAAATCCTGTTTTCTGGGAAAATAAGTAAAATATTTCACAATGTCGTTTGCTGAAAATTTTACCCCGAGTGCTGAGGGTTAAAAATCGCTGATACGTCCAAGATAAAATCAAACTGACTGGTAAATACAAATTTAGAAAATTCTCCGATAAATAATCAATGGAAGCTATTCTTGACCCAGCATTGTTAGAAACACACACATATACTTCTTAACCTCTTTATCCATGAGTTACCGAATAGGACTCTTTCATTCTTAGACGTCCACCGATGCAAACATGAGTTTAGGTCCAAAATCAAAGACAGAATGGCAAACAGTGTATATCCTGATGAGACGGCTCGTTACGAGCTTTCTCATCTGGATCTACACTGTTTGCACAGGTTTTGAATTTTGTCTACCAGGCTAAAAGAATTAAGATTCAAATTCTCATGTTTTTTCTTTTTGTGTTTTTTGTTTGCATGGAACTGTTACTTGAAAGGATTACTGATAAAAAATTGTAATTGTTATTTCAACTTTACCACCCTATGGGCAGATGTATGTTTATTTATTTATTTTTCTTCAGTAACATCACAAAAACATGCCTATATAATTTTGACCCCCTTAAACCCCACTTTTATATAGTAAAACTGGGGTTTACAGGGGTATACATTATTTTTCTTATATCTGCTCAAAAACATAGATTGTGGGTACTCGTTAGAACCGCCTCGTCGAGGCGGTTCTAACGAGTACCCACAATCTATGTTTTGAGCAGGAATATGAAAAACATCAGAATTTTTATCTAAAAAATTTCATTTTGTTGGTGGTAAAATTTTCAGTATATTTGAATAGGCTTGTTTTCGTAATGAACAGGGCTTGACATTTCACACATTTCCCAGATAAAATGGTTCTTTCTGAGCTAAAAAGTACTGATTTTTTTTCTTATGTCTCCTCTAAAACATAAACGGTGGGTACTTATTAGAAACACCACATGGAGGTGCTTCTAATGAGTACACCCACAAACTGAGGTGCTTCTAATGAGTACACCCACAACATATGTTTCATGAGGAAATAAGAAAAATGTTTTGTGGATAGGTACCACACTAATCTAGGGATATGGACTTCATGCAAATTGTGTCCTTAGACAACAACCACTAGAGTTATCCAAATGAGACACCTTTCCATACGGCTCGGAATTTGGTCTTGAAGTAAGGTATTCCCTAAAACAGATGTCAAAAGACGAGAAAACGATATCATTGGGTGTCAAGTTTACAACAAGTTTACAAAATTTGAACCTTTGGTACCAGTAAAATCGATTTAAACCCCACGGTAGTCTTTACTACTGCTCGTTCAGGCTGGTGATGGTTATTCATCGTGTGGTCTTTCGGGGTTTGTTTTCGGTCGATGGTTAACACTCGAGCCAAAGTATACAAACGCCAAAATTTTCCTAAGGTAGTTGACCAAAGTAATCAAACCGCGCGTGAGACGAAATCCAGTAATGGTTATTTATAGCCACGCTATTCTTGTCGCTGTGACGTCAGAGTGCTGTTTGATAGTGGGTTATCTGTAAAACCTGGACTGAGACATTTGGGACATTGGCAAACAGTGCAGACCCAGATCAGACGCCGCAGAATGCGGCGTCTGATCAGGGTCTGCACTGTTTGCTTAAATGATAGGCAGTAAGGGCAGGAGGAAATAGTCTTAAGTCACCATTCAGGAACATTTTCCCAGCCTACATTCAGAGACATTCGACTCATCAGTGCTGTCAGTGCTTTGATTTTCAGGTTTAGTCCTGTTCGTTGTCTTATTGTTGTGTTTAATAGATCCTGTCTAGCATTATGATCACCTTGTTGTGGGAGTGGGAGCTGTTAGCTTTGCTTTTCTTTAGTCTGTGGCTTGTATAATGTCTGTCATGGTTTGTTTGCTCTTCCTCTTGATGTCATTGGTGGGCTATATTATGTGAGTGTGGCTCTTTCTAGACACCTTCTATACTATTTTTGTCCAATCATTACGAAAACACGCCTATTTAAATATATAGAAAATTTCACCTCCAAAAACTGAAAATTTTTAGATAAAAACTCTGATATTTTATATATTTCTGCTCAAAACGTAGTCTGCGGTTCTAACGAGTACCCACAATCTATGTTTTTGAGCAGAAATAAGAAAAATAATGTACACCCCTGTAAACCCCAAAGTTACTATATAAAGGTAGGGTTTAAGGGGGTCAAAAATATATAGACATGTTTTCGTGATGCTTCAATGTCAGCTGATCAATGCTTATTTTTGATTGTCAAATGATCATGATGTACTTAAGTAATACATATAACAAGGTACCGTATTTATCTTAAGTATTGGGACACATAGACTATTTACCATACTATGTCTAAAATTTGAAATAGTCCATTCTACTACCCGTTGATGTGTCTAAAATATTGCTGTAAGTATGGCAAACAGTGTAGACCCTGATCAGACGCCGCGTTCTGCGGCGTCTGATCTTGGTATACACTGTTTGCAAAGGCCTATCTGTCGCAATACTTAGGGTTATTACGGTAAGTTACCGCATGCAAAATTCCGATATAAAATGGGCCGAAACGCCAGGAAACGTACCTTGACATGTGCACTCATCAAAAATACTGGTCAGTCTGAACATTCGCTCAGTCTCATCAGAAATCTCACTGAGTGCATTTGTGATATCCAAGGATGCAAATTTCTTTCATGCGGTTTACGAAAATTCTGATCAGATTACGCGGATGCGCAGGCTGATTTGAGTCTTCGTTGAGAGCGTATGTCTGGAGGTACGATTTCTGACGTTTCGGCTCAAACATTGCTTACTTCTTAAAGGTCAATAAACGCAACATAGCATGGGATATGTTTGGAAGATTAATAGCAATTTTATAGGCGACAGACTACTATTGATTTTCTTTATATATTTCATACATTTTTTGCAAATGTTCTACAACAAATAACCTTTCTCATTACGAAAACACACCTATTCAAATAAATAGAACATTTCACCTCCAAAAGCTGAAAATTTTCAGATACAAAAACTCTGATATTTCTCATATATCTGCTCAAAACATAGATTGTGGTACTCGTTAGAACCGCCTCAGCGAGGCGGTTCTAAAGAGTACCCATAATCTATGTTTTTGAGCAGAAATAAGAAAAATAATGTATACCCCTGTATACCCCAGTTTTACTATATAAAAGTGGGGTTTTTGGGGGTCAAAATGATATACGCGTGTTTTCGTGATTTTTTCTGATTTTCAAATGGCCAAAACTTGGTACTTGCCTGACAACAGTCTCTCTAATATTTTCAAACCAAGAAACAAAACCGTAGGTTTTATGTCATGTAAACGCCTTGCACCTCATTGAAGACACGAACACAAATCTTCTAGGAGGTCATGGACGGTGTAAGGGTACTTTGTATTCTATATGACACTTTCTTATTCAGGGCAACCATCCAACAACACCATTTGCTTATATCTACTGCAGAAGTGCATGAATTATACATTTTGTCCACGTCTGGCTTCAAAGCAGACAAACAGCTTTATAGAAATAGGCAAACGAGGGAAATGTTTAATATACAACTACATTCGTATGGAACAAACCCGGTGCTCTATAAATTTCTTGCAGTTCGTGATATTTATAACGGTGTACACTTTTTTTGACTTCCAATTTATTATCTGCACCAATCCCCTTCTGAAAATGGTTCTACTCTTAAAGGAAAGAATTCTTTCCTTTAAGAATAGAACCCTTTTCAAAAGGGGTTAAATCACTTTTGTCAGAGTTGCCCTACTCACCCCCTCTCCCCACACTCCGCCCCCCCCCCCCCCCCCCCACACACACACACACGTGAAAGTGTATTAATAACCTTTAAAATAACATACTGAATTAGAGGTTTCTGCTGCGATCAACACAGCAACATATGAACGCAGAGAGAGAGAGACAGAGAGACTGACAGACAGACAGACAGACAGAGAGAGAGAGAGAGAGAGAGACCCTTTTATTAAAAGGAAGCAAAATAAATTTTAAAAGATTGCATCCCAAAAAAAGGCCAATTCCCTTAAATCACCTTGTTAAGAAGCTTAACCCTTTAAGTTCAGCGGAGAAAAATGGATATCTTGCAAACGGTGAAGATCCTGATCAGATGGCCCATAACGAGCTGTCTCGTCAGGATCTACACTGTTTGCCATTCTGCTCTTGATTTTTACTAACACTCGCATTTACAACAATCGGTGTGTCCAAAAGCATAACGAAAACACGCATATTCATATATATTGAAAATTTAACTACCAAAATCTGAAAGTTTTCAGATAAAAATTCTGATTTTTTTCATATTCTGCTCTAAACATAGATTGTGGGTACTCGTTAGAACCGCCTTGGTGAGGCGGTTCTAACGAGTACCCACAATCTATGTTTTTGAGCACAAATAAGAAAAATAAGGTCTACCCATGTAAACCCCAGTTTTACTATATAAAGTGGGGTTTAAGGGGGTCGAAATTATATAGGTATGTTTTCGTGATGGCAAAGATGGAAGTCTGTTTCAGAAACTCAGGGTTGAAAGAGTTAAACGGAAAATAAATAAATAAAAAAAAAAAAAAAAAAAAAAAACTCAACTCATTTTCCGGAGAAAACTGTTTTAATCAAAAGTCGATACATGTAGCCAGAATTTTAATAGGTCTTGCTCTAATTATTTAGACGAAGTTCTTGAACAGGCAGGTCCAAATTGCTTTCTAGAGAAAAACTGCGTTTGCGTAGTAATGACAAAATACGATTCTACGATTTCCGCAACATTAATGACCTATTGTGTCTTTTAATCATGTTTGATGTCTTTGAAGTTTTTAAATGTGATTGAATATTTAGTCACTCTATGTGTTGTGATTAAGGGGGCAAGCTACACCTGGTCGATTTTTGCATCATTGTTTGAAGGAGGCAAAGTTCGTGACTTCCTGTTTGCTTTCCTACACATCAACTTTACCCACTGGGAGCAAATTCTTTCCTTTAGAGAGGGAGCAAATTCTTTCCTTTTAGAGCAGACCCATTTCAGTGTGCAAGTTCTTTACTTTTAGAGTAGAACCCTTTTCAGAGGGCATACTTTTCTTTTTATAATAGACGTTTCTTTGGAGTAAATTCATTCCATTTAGAGCAGACCATTTTCAGAGTGCAAAGTCTTTCCATAGAGAATAGACCACTTTTCAGAGAATAAAATCTGTCCTTTTAGATTAGCTCCCTTTTCCAATGTTTCCTGTTAGAACATACCTTTTCAGAAGGGAGATACTTCTTTCCTTTTCGAATAGGTCCCCTTTTCAGAAAGGGGCGGAACAGTTTTGACAAAGATGTCTGCCCTGAAAGTGTATCCATTTCCCGCAAGCTACATCTGGGCCCAGGTTTACAATCGTTCCTCAAGTTGACCATAACTTTGAGGCTTGCGATTTGCCAAGCTCACTTTTCGCTTTAAGGTAGACCTTAACTTTGAGGATAGAGATTTGGAAATCTCATTTTGCGCTTAACATGAAAGTTGACTTTTAGTGATAAATTGACAAGTCCAGTTCGATATTTTCAGCAAAAAGAAGTGATAACGATGGACACAAAAATGCAGAAACGACTGGAGCCAGTCTACACCTCTTTGTTCGCTCACAATAAGACATACAAAGAGGAGCACCCCTTCTCTGATCACTCACAAGCAGACATACAGAGGAAAATCCCTCCTCTATTCAACTACAATAAAACATACAAAGAGGAGCATTCCTCCTCTGTTCACTCACAATCAGACATACAAAGAGGAGCATCTCTCCTCTGTTCGCTCAATAAGACATACGAAAAGGAGCATCTCTCCTCTGTTCACTCACAATAAGACATACAAAGAGGAGCATCCCTCCTCTGTTCACTCACAAAAGGACATACGAAAAGGATAATCGCTTACAATGATATACGAAAAGGAGCAGCCCTCCTATGTTTGTTCATAATAAGACATACAAAGAGGAGCATGCTTCCTCTGTACGCTCAATAAGACATACGAAAAAGAGCATCCCTCATCTGTTCGCTTACAATAAGATATACGAAAAGGAGCATTCCTCCTCTGCTCACTCACAATAAGACATACAAAGAGGAGCATCCCTCTTCAGTTTACCCACAATAAACCATATAAAGAGGGGCGACCCTCTTCTGTTCGTTCAAAATAAGACATACAAAGAGGAGCATCCTTCCTCTGTTCGCTCAATAAGACATACGAAAAAGAGCATCCCTCATCTGTTTGCTTACAATAAGATATACAAAAAGGAGCATTCCTCCTCTGCTCACTCACAATAAGACATACAAAGAGGAGCATCCCTCTTCAGTTTACTCACAATAAACCATATAAAGAGGGGCGATCCTCTTCTGTTCGTTCACAATAAGACATACAAAGAGGAGCATCCTTCCTCTGTTCGCTCAATATGACATTCGAAAAGGAGCATCCCTCATCTGTTCGCTTACAATAAGAAAAGGAGCATCCCTCCTCTGTTCACACACAATAAAACATACAAAGAGGAGTATCTCTCCTTCGTCATTCACAATAAGACATACAAAAAGGAGCATCTCTCCTCTGTTCACCCACAATAAAATATACAATGAGGAGCATCCCTCCCCTGTTCGTCCACAATGACAACGAAAGAAATGTATACTTTCTCTGTTTATTCACAAAAAAGCATTACGAAAACATGCCTATTCAAATATATAGAAAATTGTACCTGCAAAAACAGAAAATTTTCAGATAATAAAAAACCCATATATTTTTCATGTTTCTGCTCAAAACTTAGATTGTGGGTACTCGTTAGAACCGCCTCGGCGCGGCGGTTCTAACGAGTACCCACAATCTATGTTTTTGAGCAGAAAAAAAAATAATGTATACCCCTGTAAACCCCAGTTTTACTATATAAAAGTGGGGTTTAAGGGGGTCAAAATTATATAGGTGTGTTTTCGTGATGAACAAAAAAAAAAAAAAAAAAAAAAAAAAAAAAATAAATAAAAAATAAAAATAAAAATTAAAAAAAAAAAATAAACATCAAATATGCGCATTCTTCTTTCAGCTCACCATATGTTTTTTTTTTTTTTTTTTTTTTTTTGTTTTTTTTTTCAGAATGCAAAGAATGATTACTGAATGACTTTCTAGATGCTATATCTGCTGTTTTGTATGTGCACTAACCTCAAACAGAATTCATTTAAAACATCTGAGGAACTGTAAAGTGCAAACAGAAATCGCTAGAGGGATATTTATTTAGTTAAGGAATATAAAGCCTACTTGTACTGATTGTACGTCAGAAATTTGCAGAGAAAATGTTAAAAGATCAGTGTGATGAAGTGCAATTTCATTTCAAAAAAGATTTGAAAATCAATCTCTATAAGTGTCTACCTCCATGGGCGTAGACAATCCTGGATTTTGTCATTACTCTGACGCACTTTATGAAAAGTCATGGACTGGTCCAATGCTATTTTCCATAGACTGCTCAACGTTATACATGTTAAAACCAAGACTTAGCTCACACAATAAAAGCTTGGTCAACGTTTAGCACACGTTGTGTTTTCCCCATTTTGTGAAAGCTAGCACTTGTATTATAAAACGTAAGTGTTCATCGAAGAAAATTTAAAACTAGGGCACATCACTCGTTGTTGCACAATGCTATGGTTTAAATTTTCTTTGACTAAAGGGGACTGAACGCAGTTAGCTCTCCTGATTCGTTGTCCAGAATAAGGAAATATTGTCGCGCAAATAGTCCCTCACTTGGATGATGCGTCTTATGCAAGAGTGACTGAGCAGACTACTTCACTCTGACTCTTTCGATAGACCAACATGTAAGTGTTTTGAAAATTAAGACTTAGTTTTGTTTCATTTTAATTTCAAGTACACCCCTAAGAAATTTTCTTTGACTAAAGGGGACTGAACGCAGTTAGCTCTCCTGATTCGTTGTCCAGAATAAGGAAATATAGTCACGCAAATAGTCCCTCACTTGGATGATGCGTCTTATGCCAGAGTGACTGAGCAGACTACTTCACTCTGACTCTTTCGATAGACCAACATGTAAGTGTTTTGAAAATTAAGACTTAGTTTTGTTTCATTTTAATTTCAAGCACACCCCTAAGAAGTGAGCCTACATGGGCCGTAACTGGTATAACTGACAGATGTTTACTTTGACTGCTACGCTGTGCGCATGCTCGATATCTCTCACAGTCTGTGAGAGATATCGAGCATGCGCACAGCGTAGCAGTCAAGTGTTTACTTTGACAGACAATAGCAGGAAAATGAGCTGGTCATGGTCATGTGTAAAATGGATAAATTTGAAGGTACGTCATGATGACATAAGCAGAAGAAAGTATGCATTGATTGCAATGCTGTCAGCATTTTTCCCCCAGTAGTTCTTTGTATGGGAGGTAATGGAAAAATAATTTTGGTCCGAGGTCACTTGGCAGATTTCCCGCCAAGTTTTCAAGGGAGAGGGTTTTCTGATTGCTTTCCTACACTCAAGCCTCTTCTGAAAATGGGTTGACTTTAAACGAAAAGAAGTTGCTCTCAAGGGAGGAAAAAACTATTTTGACTTGAGGGTAAGAACAGAAACAGCGTCAAAGAAAGGCAATTCAGCCCAATTATCAGCCACGTCGACGTCACTTTCATGCGTCATTTCAGTTGTTGTTGATAAATCTTTTGTTAGATGTGCAATAACACTGGAAAACAGTCAAAAACAATTCCGCCGGCACTGAAATAATTCACTACATCACCCATCTGTGACTTACCCAATTTAGACTGAACACCCTCACCTCACACTATATATTGGAAGAGTCAAATTTCAATTTTAGTGATTTAGATATTCCTAGAGAAAAATGGCTAAACTATTTGCAAACAGTGTAAACCCTAATCAGACGCCGCAGAATATGCGGCGTCTGATCTCGGTCTGCACCGTTTGCCACTTACCCTTTTGGGGTTTACAAACTTAAATGGGATATTAGAAAATTTATCAAGAAATACCTATACTTCATTGCTACATGTAGTTATATAATAAAACAGATTCTTTTCAAGGTTAGTGCATACACAAAAACTACAGAAATTTAAACAACCATAAATCAGGCCATGCATCTAGAAAATCAATTTCTGTTGATTCAGTGCATCTGGAAATATGAGCGAATACAGAGGGATGGGTTGTGAATAGAGACCGCCTGGGCCTTCGCTGTCCGCATGTCTTTTTGGAAGTGATCTGTACCTAGGCGTAAATATTTCAATGAGGTTATCTTCTTCTAAATCCAAACACTATTAAAACTTTCTGTAAAATTACGTTTTGTTGGTATATCTTGAAATCAACGTATTGACATTGCAAATAAAGTAGACCAAGATCAAACGCCACAGAATGTGGCGTTTGATTTTGGTCTACATTATTTGCCATACTACTTGCAATTTACAACAATAACAACAACAATAATAACACTACTACTACTAATAATAATAATAAAGGTAATAATATGAAATGTTAATAATTACAATACTACTACTACTACTACTACTACTACTACTAATAATAATAATACAGTTTCTATAAACTGCCAGGCCATTTAGCAGACAATGGACTTTTCCAACTTGCGTCCGTTGATGGTACCTTGGCACAATGGATGAATCAACAAGCCACTCTCCAAATACATGTACATTACAATATTACGGCATATGTGACCAAACATGAATACTAAACAGCTTTCGGCTCTACGCACTTTATTGCTGGTGTCAGTGAACAGCCTATTCCGCGATCAAACACTGCGCATGCGCTAGCTGATCCATTTGAAGCGCAACGTAAGAAATGTGCCTGTATGTCCTTAAACGTTAGCACAGTGTAACCAAGCCTTTGCTGTCCATATTCTACAGTTCCCCCAGAACCACTCACCATACCGTTGTACACTAGGACATACACTCTGAAGACGCTTTCCGTTGAAAAACGGAAACATTTAGAAATGAAACAACAACTGTGTTTTTGTTTTAAGCCGTGTAGGTGACCGACTCATATTTATTAATCCGTATTTAACCAAGCCACCCCTAATTTTCACATGCAAAACCAATACCTTGTAAAGATAATTATGCGAAAGCTACGTCATTTCCCCGTGAACAATTCAGACGTGAAAACCAAAATGAAAGCATATTACGTAATTTCGTCTACAGTCGGCTGCACCGTGAGGCTGAATGAAACTTGGCATCACATCAAGTTCCCAGGACCTCGAACAAAAATCTCTGCATACATAAACGCCATCTACCTTAGTCAGGGGTGTGCTGACTAAACAGGGAAATTTATTTTCGTCTAATTCTTTGCAATCAACCGACGAAAATTACATTTCTATGAATTTGTGTGCAGGATTATGGATGCATAGATATGTCTACGCAAATTATGCAGATGAGTAAACATAAACACTAATTAAAACATTGCATAAACGAACAAAATACATTAATAAAAAAGTCACAAAATGTCATGTCTGTCACTTAATCTTTCTCTGAGGTAAGTCTATACTATTTGCTCAGGCCTGCATGTTCGAATAATTAGGCTTAAGATGGTATTCCTCTTCTGGAACCGCCTTGTCAGTTGTAACCAAATTACATTTAGAGCATCCTTGGGACGAAAGCTTTCACTTATGTGAAAACCTTTCAACAAATTCGTCTCCGAAACTAGATCGATAAGGGCGTTCGATCTGTGTCATTTTGCAATGTCCCGTCTCGATTGTCATTCAGGAATGAGCTAATTCTAGAATAAAGCATTAACCCGTTTAAATGTACAGAAGAAGGTCTTTGCAAAAGCAAACCGTGTAGATCCAGATGAGACGGCTCGTAACGAGCCGTCTCATCTGGATCTACACTATTTGCCTTTTCTGTAAAAACAATCTCACTACACCATTTGCATTTCTGTTTTTTGGTATTGTCCAACATCGCTTTTAGAGACAATGGACTCATCCAAATGCAAAGAAGGAGTAGTCCACTACAAAGCTACATGGATTAAGGTATTTAATATAACCCTGTCATTTCTAGATAGTTTGCGCTACATTATAGTGGAGTAGCGAGGCGAGAGAATGGCACGTGCCCCAGCGAAGACTCATATCACCCTGAGCATTTCGTGCAGCCTGTACAGGGTTTTCTCTAGTGATCAGTGTCTTCTACAATGATTTTGTTGGCGGACAAAGAAGGCCCTGGTTCATCTGCGCTGATGCGCAAGCTGAAATGGGCCGTCGTTCTGTTTCACTGTAAAATATTCCCGTAGATTTTACAGTGAAACCTGGCAACTGGCTGCCAGCGCCTTTACCGTAAATTGTTATGGGGGTCGTAGAACTTTCACAGGAACTTCCTCGTAGGATGTGGTTAGGATGTGTAAGCTTAAGATACGGTGCGGTAGCTCACATCTCAATTATGTCCTATATGTTGCTTACCTTGTCCTACGCTGCCCTACCATGCGTAATTATTACTGTAAATAATCTACATGCGCCCGTAAAATTTACAGTACATGTACTGGCAGCCCGTTGCCAGTATTAACCGTAAAATCTACGGGATCTTTTTACACTTCATGTGAAATGAGGGGCGATGTTTTTTAATGGCATGACAAAATAAGCTTAAAGGGTCTGGAGACACTTTATAGATTTTCCGCCATTGTTTTTAAGGGAGACAACTTGTGCGACTTCCTGTTTGCTTTCCAGCAAACCAATCCCTTCTTAAAAGGGGTGTACTCTGAAATGAAAGAATTTGCTCCCTATGGGAGCAAATTCTTTCCTTTTATAGTACTGCCCATTTGAGAAGGGAGAAAAATAATTCTGAAGAGTTGTCGCTCTTGGTAGTCCGTCAAATCCCCTTAAATACACTATGGAGTTCGTGCATTAAGGCCCAATGATTGTCCTCCCCGTCCACTCCACCCCTACCCCCCACCCCCATTCTCAAAAGAAACATCTCCACATAGTATATACCTTTATCCAAGCTTATAACCAAATATAACTGAAAATATGTGTCAGGGCCTCGTGAGAAAAAATGTATGAGGTCAAATTTTAGTCTCGGCTATGTTATCTGTGCAATTCAATATCATTAATTTTATATTGCTATTATAAATGGAAAAAAAATGGTCAAAAATGAAAGCTGTGCCAAAATCAAATGTTTGTGTTTTTGTGTTGAGGAATGACTTAAGTTTCAGGACTGGGTTTAGATTTAGAGTTGTTATGTCTAGATAAGGATTTATTAGGGCTCAAGTGTAATAAAATAACCAAAACATATGTCATTAAATGACTTTTATGGCGACTCTGCACTTGGCTGGTACAGTGAACTCCTGAATACCAAAGTATATTGATATTTAATGTAAATCTTGTCAAAGGATACAGTATGTTTCATTTTTAGTCATGATTCAGGTGTGCTCTGTACCTAAACCAGCAAGTAGTTAAAAATGCTAAAAGTTGCATTTTGCAGCTGTTTTCCAAACTTTAATATCTATGTTTAGCTCAGAAAGGGGCCAATCAGAAAAAAAAGAACCCTTAAACCATAAACTACAACCATTCCACTTAAATGATCTCTGGGAAAGCCTGGTGATTAACAGACTTTGATTTTCTTTGCAAATTTTAAGCATTCTTAAACCTTGTCCTGCTAATTCGGATATGTCCTGTTTTAGCAAAAAGTGTAGATCCAGATCAGTTGGCAAAAGCCAACTGATCTGGATCTACACTGTCTGCCATTCAGTATTTGAATTTATGTCAACAACCTGAATCTGAATCATGTTATTTGATTGGCTGAAAATTAGAAGCGGGCGTGGCATCTTAATTTATTCAGCATTACAAGGGTTAATACACGTCGTCCTTCTTACCAGATGTGCACATTTTCGATTTTTGTTTACGTTAGTCGCGTTGAAAGTAAACAATTGGAGTGCAGATGTTGGCAAGCACAAAGCACACAGCAGCTTTCATAATACAGTCGAACTTCAATGGCTCGAACATCTTGGGGAGCATGAAAATTTGTTCTAGACATGGGTAGTTCCAGTCATTAAGGGTAAATCAAAGCACCAGGTTAGGACGCAAATAGCCCCGGTAAACGGGCCATCGGTGTTCGAGTCATTGAAATTTTACTGTACACAGCAGGCGCGGACAGAAGGCAGGAGATTTCGAATGAAACTAGGAAAAGAAAATAGACAGACCCCGCCGAGTTATCAAAGATTTGCTCATAGACAGACCCCGCCGAATTATCAAAGATTTGCTCACAGACAGACCCCGCCGAGTTATCAAAGATTTACAGACCCCGCCGAGTTATAAAAGATTTGCCCATAGACTGACCCCGCCGAGTTATCAAAGATTTGCTCACAGACAGACCCCGCCAAGTTATCAAAGATTTGCTCACAGAGATCCCGCCGGGTTATCAAAGATTTATAGGCAGACCCCGCCCAGTTATCAAAGATTTGCTGAGCAAATCTTTGATAACTCGGCGGGGTCTGTCTGTTTTCTTTTTTGACAAAAAAAAAAAAAAAAAAAAAAAAAAAAAAAACTAATGAGACTAGATAGGCACAGATAGTCTAAATTTCAAACGCACAGGAAAGAACTAAGACATGAAGTTATTTTTAATTTTTTCATACCTAGTTAAAGTGCAATAAATGTTGATTTTGAAAATAACTTATAAAAGTTATCGTTAATCAAAAATGCATGTATGATTTATTTTCATTTTATTATCATATATAACTGTGTAGTACTGAGTCGGATTTGTACAGATAACTGTTCGGGTAAATCCGTAAAGTTAGTATCAATAAATTTCGTGAGTACCCTATGTGAGGTCTGAACTGGGTCTACACTATTTCTCAGGCATCTCTGTCCGAATATTTAGGATAAATACAATATTGTTTCTTGTCTCGTTTTATTGTTTCCTGTATTTATTTATCAACCACAGACTAAACATTGTTGACGCTTGATATGAAACACAGATTTTTTCTTGAAGAGAACCTAATCTATTTTGCTAGGGTTTGTCTCGATCCTGATACGGTGCATTTGGCAACCGCTGCTGTATTTCTGCATTTAGTAGATTCTGCATTGTTAATGGGGAGAAATGCAGATATCCCAAAATATTCCGAAACAGTGATTCTTTTGGCATTGTGCAATGTAGAACAAATCAAAAACAGAAAATAGCAGACTTGTCCCCTATCCCATGACATTACCCAGACTATTATCCAGGCACCCAGCTAGCATTCTTTATTAATGTATAGCGAGCCGTTATCGGTCCGTCAGCTACCCTGACGGGCCGATAACGGCCCGTTATAGATTTATGTAGGATGCATACTTGGACATCATCTTACTTTACCTCCCTTTGGAGCAAATTCTTTCCATTTAGAGTAGACCCCTTCTCAGAAGGGGCTTGGTGTGCAGGAATGCAAATAGGGAGTCACAAAACTTGTCTCCCTAATAAAACATGGCGGAAAATCTACTAAGTGTTTCAAGCTCCTTAAAAAGCTATCAATGAAAGTCACATAATGCGTATTCATACATAAATACCTGTTAAAATCCGTGGTCGATTATGAAGATTCAAGTTCAGTTTAAACATGGGTTTTGCTTAAAAACCTTAAAACAGGCGTTAGCTTGTTTACGATAACATTATACTGTGACATTACGTTGCCGCCCTGGAATAAGCATTTTGTCTAAAGTTTTGTTGACGTCAATATAACTATTGATACAAATATAATCTTTCCGGTGACCTAAGACTTCTGGACCCAGCTGTTCAAAGCATCGGTAGCTTAACGAGCTCGTTAGTAGTCAAAAGATTAACTGTTCTAGTAAGTACAATATCTCATTCACTGGTACTTTTGCTGAAAAATGTGCGTGGCTTTTGTAAATGCAAAAGCTACTCACATTTTTACAGCAAAAAATATAAGTGTATATGCTATATTCAATGATCAAAGTTTTAACGATACGTTGACTAACGACATCGTTCGTTTTGAACAACTGAGTCCTGGTTTCAATTTTCTATTTAACGTAATACAGACTTACGTTACCGGACAAGGTTATATTTTTTTCCTATAATACACCATTGTAACCAAACATTAAATTCGACTTTTATGATATTTTCGGACATTTCGCCGGAACTTTCAAATGAAATCATACCAAAAATGCAAAAAAAAAAAAAAACAGCGATCGCACAGATTTGTTTCATTGTATTAACAATCTCTAGGCAGATATGGGGTGGTTGGGTGAGGTTGGGTGAGGCAAAGGTGTCGTGTATCTAACGTCACCGGGGCTTCCAACTGATAGTGGCTTACAGTTGGGCAAGACCTGCTATCCTTGCAGCAGATAAGGGTAGAGGGGGAATGTTTTCATTTCTTCTGTTTCTTCACTATCATCCATTTTCCTTTCTCCCCTGTCCCTCTCTTCCATCTCTTCTACTATCTCTTCCGTCTCTCTTCTCCCTTTCTCTGGGAGACGACACAAAATGATCCACAAGGGTTGACGTGTCGTTAAACCACAACACAATCAGAATATCGGCAGACATTACGAAAACACGCCTATTCAAATATATTGAGAATTTTACCACCCAAAAATGAAAATTTTCAGATGAAAAATTCTGATATTTTTCTTATTTCTGCTCAAAACATAGATTGTAGGTACTCGTTAGAGCCGCTTCGATGAGGCGGTTCTAACGAGTACCCACAATCTATGTTTTTGAGCAGAAATAAGAAAAATAATGTATACCCCTGTAAACCCCAGTTTTCACTATATAAAAGTGGGGTTTATGGGGGTCAAAATTATATAGGCATGTTTTCGTGATGTATCTGAACACTCGGACTGCGGCCTCGTGTTCAAACAACATCCTCAGGATCCGGCAAATGTTAATGTATGAAACAAAAACATGTGTGAATCCTTTAATGTGAAATAGCTGGAAGAGATAATGGGATATCTGCGTACAATACCCAACTATTTTGAGCAAATACACGATTATTTTCAAAAAATGGTGTACTGATACCAAATATATGCGACATAATACCCTATTACATGTATTTCCAAATTCAGGAGTGAAAAATTAAATGTTTTAAAGGCAAGAAAAGCACATGATCGCTATTTATATTATGATTATTGCAATAAAAAATGTGTCTTTATATTTTATATGACAGAAGTGTTGTCCTAATATTAGATTGGATATAATGCAAGAGCATGTTTTGGGTTTTTTTCTTCTTCTTTTTCAAGCATTTTTGTACTTTTTTCTGTTTTCTAAGTTTTACCTAATTAGTTCTAATTTTGGTGCATGGTATCTTTACTTAAAACCAAAAATGAAAATAGATTTTACTAAATTAATTAAATTTTAAGGAGTAAAATACGAATATACCCCAAAATTATCTGTTGCCCTGCTGACATTACCGATACACAAAAACGCAAATTTATACCATGTTATAACGAATTGGGTATTTTTTTCCTGACAGGAGACAAAAATCCGAAGGAAAATGCAGAATAAACGTAGTCCCAAACGAATTTCGTTTAATATCGATTGAATTCAAAGACGTGGCTTTGAATGTATTAAGACTAAATTGTGTTTCTGTGCTTCTAATCAACGACAGCATCACTTTCCTAAGTCAGAGCTTGTGCGAAGCAGCAAATCTTGAATATGTAAATACCTAATTTACACTAAGTATTCGGACAGGCAGGCCTGAGCACAACAAACAATGTAGACCCAGATCAGACACCGCAGAATGCGGTGTCTGATCAGGGTCTACACTGTTTGCTATCCATCTGAGACAATTCAACTGGTAACCGTAATTGCCAGCCGTGCGTACCTTGATCGAACTATTCATTTTCATCGACCGTATTTACCCTCAGTATCTGGACAGTATTTGCTGTGAAGATTCCACATCAAATTAAAAACTCTGATCTTAAACACAACGCACCAAAAGTTAACACTGTCATTATTAAACGGTTTACTGTCAAAGGCCATTCCTTCTAGAATCTATTCATCCTCACCACACATCACTAAAACATGCCTATATAATTTTAACCCCATTAAACCCCACATTTATATAGTAAAACTGGGGTTTACAGGGGTATACATTATTTTTCTTATTTTTGCCCGAAAACATAAATTGTGGGTACTCGTTAGAACCGCCTCGCCGAGGCGGTTCTAACAAGTACCCACAATCTTTGTTTTGAGCAGAAATATAAAAATATCAATTTTTTTTATCTCGTTTTTTTTTTCAGTTTTTTGGAGGTAATTTTTTTCTATATATTTGAATAGGCGTGTTTTCGTAATGGCTGGCGTTACTTCCGTGTGGCGGCCGTAGAACGTCTCGTGCCTCATTGTACTGTAAGTTTACACTTTTTGGTCATTTGGGATCACTGAGCCCCTTCCGGTTTTTTTTTTTTTTTTTTTTTTTAAATTATATGAGGGTCACTGGTGAGGCCTAATTGGCTGAGACTATCTAGTATGACCAAGGAAACTTGACACCTTACCTGTTTTCAGTTGTGTGTGTGTGTGTGTGTGTGTGTGTGTGTGTGTGTGTGTGTGTGTGTGTGTGTGTGTGTGTGTGTGTGTGTGTGTGTGTGTGTTCACTGCTTTCATAGGTCATTCTTTTTAGATTCTTTTTACACAATTTCCACACACTAGAGTCTGGCGCGAAAGTATTGCAGCAAATGTTTTAAGAATTGCATTTACAGCCATAGAGTTGGTCTTGTAAATAATGTGTGTTGTTTAGTATAAATGTGTACTCCCCTGAAGAAGAACTGAAAACGTCGAAAGATCTAGGATTTTCGTATGTTGCTCAGCGATGCTGGACTAATCCTTTCTCCGCTTAACTTATCGTTCTGTTGGTCATGAATCCACTAGAATATGGTTCTTTTGGAAACATATTTGTTCATTGAATTCCCCTCTCCGTAGACCTTAGCAAGACGGCACAGGTGCAGCTGCAGGGGCTGGTATGAGTCCACACTGTTCACATATGAAACTATATGTCGCTAACTGAAGTCGTTCGCGCCCTGCGAAATGGATAATCTCGTATTATGCTGCCTGCATGTATATATGTCATAAAATACAAGCTACTCCACGACAGATTCTGATAAAGCAAGGAATATCTGATAGATCTAAATCAACCGCAACGTCTGGCAACGTACCGTCTGACATGTGCGCCCAACGAAGACTCAAATCAGCCTGCGCATCCGCGCAGTCTGATCAGAGCTTACGTTTTCCGCATGATGAATCTTTTCAGCCTTGCTATCAAAAAAATGCGCCCAGTGAAGATTCTGATCAGACTGCGCGAATGCGCAGTCTGATCTGAATCTTCGCTGGGCGCACATGTCCGAAGGTATGTTGCCTGTCGTTGCGGCCCAAATGGTTTCAACACGTCTTTACAGCAGAAATCCCCAGGAGTCCACTGAATAATAGGAAAGCAGATAAATTGAAATATCTTTGAAGAAAGTTGTGTTATTTGGTATTGAACGCTACGTATCTTGCCAGTGCAGGTCAAAAAAGTTATATGAGATATCAGATATCAGTAAGCTGACACTGCAGAATTTGATCATATTATAAGCTGATAGAGTGTCCGCCGTTTTTACAAGGGAGACATTTTTTGTGACTTCCTGTTTGCTTTCCTGTACGCCAGTACCATTCTAAAAAGTCTGGGAGCAAATTCTACCCTTTATAATAGGCCCTATTTCAGAGGGCAGGCAAAGAAATGCTGACAGAGTTACGTCCCCTGAAAGTGAACTTGAATCAAACGTCCCTTGAAGTGAGATATCTTGAACATCCATGTTGTCATTGACGTCTCATCTTTTCATTAAAGTATACCATATTTACCCTAAGACTTTGGACAGATGTCGCTGAGAAAACGGTGCAAAATTCGATATCTGACCACGATCAGGGTCTACACTGTTTGTTACACATCTAACACTATTTCAGACACATCAACGGGTACCAGAATGCTGATCAAATCAAGACGCCACACCCAGTTCTAATTTTCAATCAGATTACTTGATACAGGTTGTTGATACAAAGGACTCTAGTGGTAACATAGGCAATCTGCCTATTTTTAGTGGGTTGTCCCAACTTCCATGATTTTGTCATACTATTTTATTTGGTATTTTAGGAAGACACATCGAGGATTGAGCGCAAGACTAGCGTAAGTCAGATGGTTGTTTTTCTCCAAACCTAATCTCCTCACCATGAAGGCGTTATGAAGATTACAACATTTCTTTCTGTAAACAATGAAAATTTAGGTGCCATTGCTCGTAAGAGCAATGGCACCCAAATTTGCATTGTTTACAAAGGGGTCCAAGTTGCCCCTAAACAAGGGTTTCAAAAATATGTTTGAGTTACCATAGTCTTGCGCTCAACCCTCGACATGCTCTATAAAGAAGCAAAAGTAGCCAAATTGTAAATATTTCTCATACAGAAGCTGTATTTTATTTATATACGATGGAGGGGTAACATTTTTAGGAAAATAAAATTGATCCAGATTTGGATGTTTTTCATGTAAGTGAATGTCTGTGCATATCCTTATAAAATACAAATGTACACTCATATTTGGGTATATAGCCAATTATTTGACTACAATTGATGGTATAAATGTTCATTCTCTACAGAAAAATAAAAGCTTGGACCAAACATTTAACATTCTCTGTAGCAGTGCTAGCATTTATTGTTCAGGATCCTATTTGTAACCAGGTGCTCCAGGTAAGTTTGTTATCGTAGAGATTACTATCAGTATTTTTTACCATGTTTTATACAAATTAATAAGTTTTGGAATCTCATTAGATCTATAGTCGACTCTCGTTATCTCGAAGTCCAAGGGACTCTCTGGAATACTTCGAGATATCCGTACCTCAACATATGAGATTTGCGGAATTGAGGAAAACAATAAATCGAAGAACCACATTTAATAAATGAATATGTAATATGACTCCTGAACTTAAGACAGATATATTGAAAATATTGTGGAAAAGAGGAGAAATAGCTCCTTAGGAGCAATTTCTCCTCTTTTCCACAATATTCTGATACCTGTTGTTAGATTTCCATGTTAGAACAGGGACCAGATTTTCACTTCGAGATAAGCGGTTATTCGAGATAAGCAAAGTCGAGATAACGAGAGTTGACTGTACAAGACAATACGGATCATTAAGAACCAAGGTTATTTTTATCACAGTAGAATAAGAAAAACAAAACAAAAAAAAACAAAAAAACAAAAAAAAACAAACATCTGTCATCTTAACAGGAGTCCTATAGTGTACCCCACATCAACCTGTAGGTTCCACTTCATTGGCTATATATACACATTACTGACTAAGGCTTTAAATCCATAAGGAACTGAGTGGAGGCTGCATTTCTACAACAGAAGTCAGGCAGATAGCCAAATATATGGACCGATTAAATTGTAGTGTTTACTAGCATGAATATGCCAGGACATAACACTTCAGATAGTTCAACTGGAAACAGCTGTACTTCTTTCCATGCTTAAAATGGCTACAGTGAGAGTTAAAAAATAGTTGTTGTTTTTTTTTTTGTTTGTTTTTTTTGTCTCTATGGTATCTTTCCTCCCCCGCACCCCCACCCCCCCCCTCGCCTACAGCCCCCACCCCCTTGCCTCAGCTTGCCACTTACATAAGTTGTGTAAAATATGCATAAACAAATGCCTGCACAAGGATTAGCTGAGGCACAGTGGGTGGGTGGGTTGGGGCGGAGCGGGGAACAGTACTTTATAAAACCTTTTCCATTTTCCATGCATTTCAATAGCACAAATGGACAGTTTTACCCAAATTTAGGATTCAAACACATTTCATTGGAAAAAACGTTGTTTTCATAATAGTAACGATGGGTCATTAGAGGTCCACTGCAAAAAAAAAAAAAAAAAAAAAAAAAAAAAAAAAAAAAAAATATGCAATTTACTGAAACTTTTGTCAATTATTTGGTAGGCAAATTTGCATTGCTAAATCAGAGGTCCTTCACATATATTTAATGGCAAACATATGCCCAGCCTTTGCAACCATTTTAAATACAGATCAGTCGGCTTCTGCTTCTGGATTTCCAATCTTTTACAAAGGTTGGGCGTAATGTTCAGCATGACCAGGGTTGCCTTTGAAACATCGTAAATCCAGATCAGTTGGCTTCTGCCAACTGATCTGGATTAACACTGTTTACAAGGGCTCAAGGGCTGGGCATATCCGGGTTCAGCAGAACCAGGGTTCAACTCCAAGTGGTTTTTACTATTGACTGTTCTAAGGCGGTGGTCTTGGTGCTATTCGTTTTCTGTGGGGCCTTGTGGATCTTCACTGCGAGGTTTTTTCCTGTTTTGTCCTGTTCAGGGCCTTATTGTTGTGTTTGATCGGTCCTATTTGGCACTGTGATCACTTGGTTGCAGAAGAAAGGTCTGTATACTTTGCTTTTCGTTGCTTTCCAAATATGTGCGTCGCGCTATGCGAAAACGTGTATTCGGACATATGTGGACAACGAAGGCTCAGATCAGCCTGCGCATCCGCGCAGTCTGATCAGGGCATTCGTTGTCAGCAAACAGAATCATTAGATAGGGTCTACTATAGAATGTTTCAATAGAGAGCGAATTCCTGGATGAGACTTTGCGCATGTGCAGGATGATGTGAATCTGCACCTTTTGCGCATGCTCGAAAGCACATTTTCGCTTGACGCGGCCCATGTGTGTTGTCCGTTGAAGTTAGTTGACTTTTTCTGTTAGCTGGTTGAGTCTACGTTGTCCGTATTTGCGATAAAGTACATTTTCTCATGTTGCAACTCCTGTAAGCTAAATATATACCGGGTTGTCGAGCTTCAGCGAACAGCATTAGCCTCGGCCTTGACTGCGGCTTATTTACGCATGGTATTTACCCTAGATGCTTGGACGACTAAGTTCTTACCATGCCTGTCCTAGAATTTGAACATCCAATTTACTACCCGTTAACGCAGCTATGAAGTCCTGGATGAGTGGCAAACAGTATAGACTGTGATCAGAAGCCGAGTTCAGATTTATCTGTCTGAAAACCTAGGATCAGTATGGCAATGTTGTCTCTGCCATAAGATCCAGGCAGTACGAGTGAAGAGGGAACAGCGAAGACTCACACAGGTCTGGTACTTTGCGCTGCGCATTTCACGTTTATTTCATCGGCTCATTTACACTCTGTGGGCAAATTCAGCAGACGACAAATTCATGATATTGTTTTTTATTATTATTATTATTTTATAATTATTCCCAGAAAACAGAATATTTGTCTTCATACATGCAAATTGTCGCCTTTTTGAGACAATTTGCATAAAATGTCAAACCCTTTTTCCTGGGAAAAGCTGCTGAAAAATTTTCCCAAAGTGCTATGCATTAAGTTTTTAAGAAATTCGGATACACTTTGCGTGAAATGTCAAATCCAGTTTCCTGGGAAAAATAAGAAAAAGTGTTTCAAACTGTCTGCTGAAAATTTTACTCAGAGTGCTAAGCAACAAATTTTCTGAGAAATTCTCCACAATGTGCAACAATTGTCACCAGACAAATATCTCAAAGTTAACTACGCAGTAGGATGCAAATATGTGCGCTGAATACAAAGACGAAATCAGTCACGTTTTTCCAGCCTTTAAAGCGGCTAGCAAAATTATAGCAGACGATAGTCTGCATTTTTTATCATTTTTCAGATAAAATAAGGCTTGGCATTTCATGTGAATCGTCTGCTAGGCAGACGATTCACATGAAATATCAAGCCTTATTTTTATGAAAAATTAATAAAATAAATATATTTGAAAATGTCGTCTGCTGCTGTTGTGATTGGCGCTTTGAGGGTTAATGATTATTATGTTCTTGTGGAAGGAGTGATCGATAAAAGAATTGACATTGCATGCCGAGAGCCTTAAAATCGGGGAATGTACTTGACGTGGGGACGAGAAAAACCTGACGTGTTTCGTACACGAACACCGTAACCGCGGATCAGTCTGTGCATCTGTGCAGGCTGGTCAGAACGATGGCTCATTGCTAGTTTGATTTTCAGAAGCTGAAATATTGCGTCTTTGAAATGTAATGGTATGGACTAGACTGTCCGATTACGCAGACTGGTTTAGGTTCGACTGATTCGTACATGGCATAAGCGGGGTTTTTTTTTTCGCAGACTGGTTCATTTATCTAGGTTTTGCGGACAAAATCTGAGATCTGATCTTGGATAAATGACAAATTATTGGGAAAATGTTTCCATACATCTAAACTACCAGATGACCAGTCTGTCCATGACAAACTATCATTTCATACGATTGGTCATCCGAAGCCTTTTCGGTTTGGCGGAAGTAATGTAAGGAACCGATCCAATAATGAAAATAAGAAGTTTTCGAAGAAATATTATCCGAAACAGAGGCCTGTATGGACCTTAGGTTTTTTTGTTGTTTTTTTTCTTTTCTTCTTTTTGTTTTGTTTTGTGTAAAATATACTGTGCTAAGCAAAATGTTTGTCCTAAACAAATGACAACAATGAATTAAAAAATAAACAACGGACTCGCTACTGACAGGAGCCCAAAACACGGAAAAGGCATTATTGACGGTCAATATCCCAGCCAGCATTCTTTATAAATCTATTGCGAGCCGTTATCGGCCCGTCAGCTACCCTGACGGGCCGATAACGGCCCGCTATAGATTTATGTAGAATGCTTACTGGGATATAAGTACGTGTACACACCTATATCTTTCTCTGCGATTTTAGCTCAATTTTGTGGAAGCTGGAAAGTCTATTAACTTTGATTTTATCAAGCTTGTCTAAACATTTGTTGCACTTCACAGATTTGTCCAGTAACACACTTAATCAAAGCACTGAGAGCACTGGTGGGGCGATTGTCTCTGAGTATAGGCTGGGAAAATGGTCCTTAACAGGGACTCAAGACTGTTCCATTTAATCCTTAACTTCGTGTAACTTAAGCAAACAGTGCAGACCCTGATCAGACGCCGCGTTCTGCGGCGTCTGATCTGGGTCTGCACTGTTTGCCAATGTCCCAGTCCGGGTTTTACGGATATCCCTCTATTAATAGCATTCTGACATAACAGCGACAAGAATAGCACGGCTATAAATAACTGTTACCTTGATTTCGTCGAATGCGCGGTTTGATTATATTGGTCAACGGTAATCACGTGGACAACTACCTTAAGAAATTTTGGCGTTTGTATATATGGGGCGATTGTTAACAATCGACCCAAAAATACTGAAGGATGGTTGTAAACCTGGGCGCTAGTAAATGTTTTTCGTATTTCTCCATGAAAACGTATGTTGTGGGTACTCATCAGAAGCACCTAGTTTGTACCCACAACATATATTTTCATGGACAAATGAAAAAAAAATATCAACATAACGAAAACATGCCTATATAATGTTGACCCCCTTAAACCCCATTTTTATATAGTAAAACTGGGGTTTTCAGAGGTATACATTATTTTTTTCTTATTTTCGCTCGAAAACATAGATTGTGGGTATCCGTTAGAACCGCCTTGCCGAGGCGGTTCTAACATGTACCCACAATCTATGTTTTGAACAGAAATATGAAAAATATCAGAGTTTTTTATCTGAAAATTTTCAGTTTTTGCAGATGAAAATTTCTATATATTTGAATAGGCGTGTTTTTGTAATGATATTTTTTGTTGACACAAAAAAGCCTAGTGCCTTCTGGAGTTACAGCACGTGGAAAAAGTTTTCGTCACGTTGCGATGTTGCCGTTTTAATAAATGCATTTCCACATTTTTGGTAAACATTATTGCCCAAAAACTACGACAGCTATCGTCATGGAAATTACACAGCATAAAGCGTAATTGTTTTTCGTTATAAACAACAGTAACACTGAATGATGAACTTAACTATATTGATGTTTTCTTTTAACAATGAGTTCAAATAAGTCTGAAAATAAAAACGTCCATCAAGAGAACATGCCTATATAATGTTGACCCCCTTGAACCCCACTTTTATATAGTAAAACTGGGGTTACAGGGGTATACATTATTTTCTTATTTCTGCTCAAAACATAGATTGTGGGTACTCGTTAGAACCGCCTCACCGAGGCGGTTCTAACGAGTACCCACAATCTATGTTTTGAGCAGAAATATGAAAAATATCGGAGGTTATTATCTGAAATTTTTCAGTTTTTTGAGGGTAAAAATTTCTACATATTTGCATAGGCATGTTTTCGTAATGGATTCTTCGGTAACTTATTGTTGATGTCAACGCGAATCATTATTTATAAAAGTTTGTACTCACTTCAGTCGTGTGTTACTGCAAAACAAAACCTAGACTTTTCCTAGAATTTTATTGTATATTCTTTTTTTTTTCAATTCGCATATCATCCCTGTACGTTTTGAAGAAGAATATCCATTACTGCGCGACGATATAGTCAAAACACGCCTATTCCAATATACAAACAATTTCACCTCCAAAAATCGAAAATTTTCAGACAAAAAAAAAAAAAACAAAAAAAAAAACGGCGAGGCGGTTCTAACTAGTACCCACAATCTATGTTTTTGAAATAAGCAGAAATAAGAAAAATAATGTATCCCCCTGTAAACCCCAGTTTTACTATATAAAAGTTGGGTTTAATGGGGTCAAAATTATATAGACATGTTTTCGTGATGTTACAGAAAATCGGGAAATGCATTGATTTAAAAGGAGACGTCAGGGTGTGACGAATACTTTTGTCCACCTACTGTATGTTTATAGTCAGCTCACGGAAACATATGATTCTGTAGAAAACATCAGAGAAGAGCCTGCGCTCCTAACACGTCGCGGAGAAGCACAGCCTGATCAACGTATTCGCTCTTTATACATATTTTAAGACTTCTTTTTCCCTGCTTGCAATTAACACTTACCATGGCATGGGCAAATTAAGCAGACGACAAACTTTTGATATTGTTTCTTATTTTTTTCTAGAAAATAGGATAAGACACTTCATGCAAACTGTCTCCTTAGGAGACAATTTGCATGAAGTGTAAAATCCTATTTTCTAGGAAAATAAGAAACAAAATGAAAATGTCGTCTGCTGAATTTTTTACCCAGCATGCAAAGTGTTAGTTTACTTGGCTTCAGTGTACAAGCAAAACCAGACAGGCGTATGCGACGGCTTCTTTAATCTATATTCTGAAGAATTCGAAGCTAAGACGAAGTTTGTGTCTATATATCTGTTTTTCAGGGCAATAAATTGTCTTTTTCTCTCAGTGGATTTCTCGGAGGCTTATCGATTCAGTGGTTTGTATATAAAACCAGCCATCAGTTTGTTTGACGGCCGGACAATAACGAGTGTCGTAAACTTCTACCGACGATGGCAAATTGTCCTGTTACGCCTAGTTCTCAGAGAGGCACGTTGTCATCCTACTTGTAGCTTTCAATCTGCAGAAATAAACGTCTCTTTTACTATTGGCTCTAAACAGACAGAGTCAAATTGTTCTGAGACTTATAACTTGTCTTATTTGTACTCAGTAGGTAGTCACACGACAGTTTTTATCCTTCTTTAAACTTATTAAGCTTATTCGAGCCTCATTGTCACCCTGTACATAATTCACCATAGTGCGACAATGCTTCAGTGAAGACCATGCAATGCAACGGTAAAAGAAGACAAATTCACAGGGCTGTTAGATATATTATCTGTTCTTTGCACTAAGCCGGGAGAGACAAAACATCGCAAAACTGTTTTACGCATGGTCTGTTATTCAGTCTACTCAGGTGGTAGAGATAAACTCACGATCATGTAACATGTACAATGTATGTGTTCTGTCATTTGTACTTAGGCGGTAGAGATAAACTCACGACCATGTTACATATAGGTTTTGTTATTTGTACTTAAGTGGTACAGAGAGTCATGACCCTGTTACATGTATGTTCTGTTATATGTACTCAGCAAGATGAGACAAGTTCAGGACTCTAGTTACATGTATGTTCTGTCATTTGTACTCAGCATGAAGAGACAAATTCACGACCCTGTTAAATGTATGTTCGTTTATTTGTAATCTGCAAGTAGAGACAAATTCACGATCCTATTCATGTATGTTCTGATTTTTGTACTCAACCAGAAGAGACAAATTCACGAACCTGTTACATGTATGTTCTGTTATCTGTACTCTGCCGGTAGAGACGAAATCATGATGTTATTTGTACTCAGCGAGAAGAGACAAATTCACGACTTTGTTACATGTATATCTGTTATCTGTACTCAGCCGGTAGTGACGAATTCACGACCCTGTTACATGTATGTTCTGTTATCTGTACTAACTTGGTAGAGACGAATTCACGATACTGTTACATATATGTTCTGTTATCAATACTCAGCAAGAAGAGACAAATTCACGACCCTGTTACATGTATATTCTGTTATCTGTACTCAGCCGGTAGAGACGACTTCACGACCCTGTTACATGTGTGTTCTGTTATTTGTTTTCAACAAGAATAGTCAAATTCACGCCCTGTTCCATTTATGTACTGTTATACATACTCAGCAAGAAGAGACACATTCACGACCCTGTTACAAGTATGTTCTGTTCTTTGTACTCAGCCAGAAGATACAAGTTCACGACCCTTTTACACGCATAATCTGTTATCTGTACTCAGCCAGAAGAGACGACTTCACGACCCTGTTACATGTATGTTCTATTATTTGTCTCAAGCGGTAGAGACAAATTCACGACCCTGTTACATGTATTTCTGTTATTCGTACTCAGTCGGTAGAGACAAATTCACAACCCTGTTACATGTAAGTTCTGTTATATGTACTCAGGCGGTAGAGGCAAGTTTACGTCCATTTTACATGTATGTTCTGTTTTTTGTACTCATCCGGTAGAGTCAAATTCACGACCTTGTTACATGTATGTTCTGTTATTTGTACTCAGCTGATAGAGCCAAAGTCACTTCCCTGTTACATTTATGTTCTGTTATTTGTACTCAGCCGGTAGAGACAAATTTAAGACCATGTTACATGTATGTTCTGTTATTTGTACTCAGCCAGAAGAGACAAGTTCACGACCCTGTAACATGTATGTTCTGTTATCTGTACTTAGCCATAAAAGACGACTTGACGACCCTGTTACATGTATGGTATTATTTGTACTCAAGCGGTAGAGACAAATTCACGACCCTGTTACATGTATGGTATTATTTGTACACAAGCGGTAGAGACAAATTCACGACCCTGTTACATGTATGTTCTGTTATTTGTGCTCAGTCGGTAGAGACAGTCACGATCCTGTTACAGGTATGTTGTGTTAATTGTCTCGGTAGAGACAAATTCACGACCTTATTACAGGTATGTTCTGTTATTTGTAAGCCGGTAGAGGCAAGTTCACGACCCTGTTACATTATGTTTTGTTATCTTTACTCATCAAGAAGAGACAAGTTCATGGCCATGTAACATGTACGTTCTGTTATTTCTTCTCAGCCAGCAGAGATAAGTTCATGACCATGTAAATGTATGTTCTGTTATTTGTACTCAAGAAAGGTAAGAGAAAAGTCCAGGGGGTGCCACAATCACAAGCCGCGGCCCTTCCCAGACACCAAGAGGAAGAGGAAACAGACAAAACCAAACAAGCGCAAATCAAACAAACGTATGAAAAGCACTAAGATCAGCTCTCTCTTCTCCATCGAGGTAATCGCAATGCTAAAAGGACCGAAAAACATAAGAACAAAATAACACAAGGCAAGACTTAAAACAAGAGAAAGTTCACGACCCTGTTACATGTATGTGCCGTTATTTGTACTCAGCCGGTAGAGATAAATTCAAGACCATGTTACATGTACTTTATGTTATTTGTACTCACCGGTAGAGACAAATTCATGACCCTGTTACATGTATGCTCTGTTATCTGTACTCAGCTAGAAGAGACAAATTCACGTTCCTGTTAATGTATATTCTGTTACATGCATGTTCTTTCAACACAAACACACAATGTATCGTCCGTTGACTCACTAATAAAAGACACCATACCCAGAGTTTGAATAATCTGAGCTGTAAGTCCTCTAACGTTGTCTATGTGGTGGAGTGTTCTCTTTGCGGTTTGATATACGTAGGAGAGACTAAAGGACAACTGGTCATAGAATTGAGGTGAAACACGGCGGCAATCAATTGCTTTATCAATGATTATAATCTTCCAGATCATTCTGCGTTCTGTGGTGGCGTCTAATTTGGGTCTTCAGTGTTTTCTGAGGCCTGTCAGTCTGAATACCTTGCGTAAATACAGTATTTTTTGTGTTCATCATATTCTCCTTTTCTGTGTGGACAAACTACACCATACAATGAATTTCTCTGCTCTAAAACTACAGTGACGTATGGTCCCAGGGCGACCCATCTATAAAACAGGATAATGACTTGATTATGTTTTGTTTTCAATCATTAATGTAGAGATGTATCATATTTCTATTTCAGCCTTAAATTAATTTAAGCATAAGGCATTCATTTAAGTAGTAAACAAACGCTAAAATGTGGGCCGTCCCACGGGTAAAGGCGTCTTTGCGGCATATAGGGGCTACGAAGTAATCTGATTAGAGCTTTCGCTGCCCGCTTATAGTCAGTGCATACTGGAGTCTAGCTTGACAAACACGAAATGTGTTGATCAGACAATACATTTGAGCAGGCTTATTTGGTATTTAGCTGTTAGAATACGCTCCAAAACCTCCTTTTTCACATGGCGCCATCAGACTAAGGCGTGCGTTCCTGCCACTGGAAACATTTACAAACAACACTCTTTATACTGACACTCGCTACAACGATAATATTCGTTATAATGACAATTTGACTGTCACGAAACCTTCGCTTAAGAGGTAACAGTTAGTCACAAATTATGCACGAACATTGAAAAAAAAAACATGTTTTGGATGTTTGTTAGAATCGCCTCAAGAACAAAACAAGACCTTTCTTACATGTCAACAATAGCAAATTCTTTTCATGGCAATGTCTTTGGGAACAAATGTTGTCATTGTAATGAAGGTTCCTTGTGCTTTTGAAGGGGAAACAGAACTGAGAAACGGACATCAGAATAAGTTGACTTATGTTCGCTTTCAAAAATGCTGTAGACGATATTCTAAAGTATCTTTTTCAGAGAAAAGAGGACTTGAAGGGCAATATTTAATGTGACTCATCCAAGCCTTATTTGAGAGAAATTATCCAGCGTCAGACACATTTAAAATTTTACCAGACATCTTTCGGGAGTTCGTGCTTATGGGTTTTCTATAAAAACTATTCGTATAGAACACTGTACTGTTAACCCTTTGTTGACGAACTATACTGGGTAAGAATGTACGAAGACCGCTAAAACGTTCATCAAAATTCTATAAAGTACACGCCATTTTACAAAACGCGACAAGAATTTTAAACAGTCAGACATCAACTGTACGTATTAATTAAATGCGAGTTGGTGTATACTGGGTGTATTTAACCTGTTAGTATATATACAGTCGACTCTCGTTATCTCGAATTCCAATGGACTCTCTGAAATACTTCGAGATATCCATACCTCGACATATCAGATTTGCAATATAGAGGAAAAAATAATTCGCACAACCACAGTAACAAATATATATATGTAATATATGACTCTTGAAGTTAGAGATATATTGAAAATATTGTGGAAAAGAGGAGAAATTGCTCCTCTTTTCCACAATATTTTTAGCTGTTGTTAGATTTTCATGTAGGGACCAGATTTTCACTTCGAGATAAGCGGTTATTCGAGATAAGCGAGGTCGAGATAACGAGAGTCAACTGTACATAATTTACTATAGGCCAAGTGGCATATAAAAAGTCTGCAAGATAAAGGAATTGAGAAACCCGGCTAATTTCTAAGTCTTTGGTTTGTCTCGATCTGAATTCGGACATACTAGAATTCCCCGCTCTAATGAACTGAACTGTTGTGGCAGTCAATGAGACCATATGAAGAAAGCAGACGTTGAATACGAAATGAGCATAGACAAACCGTAATATTTAGAAGACCGGTTTGGAACCTCAAGAAGTAAGATTGTTGGGGGCTAAAACCGTTTCACGACGACAAAAACGCCAAACATAATTCTGATGCATGCAAGGCTAAACCGCATTGTATGTAATGGAACTGCGGCGACACTTTAAGGGAAGTGAATACATTTTCAGGGGCAATAAATTTTGTATTTATTGGTTCTGTCCCCCTCTGAAAAGGGATCTACTCCAGCTAAAACCGAGGAATTTGCTCCCGGTCAAATTTTAACATGTTATTGTCAATACCAACAGACCACAATGCGTGATTTTTTTATTTTTCATTACGAAAGCGCGCCTATTCAAATATATTGAAAATTTCACCACCAAAACTGAAAGTTTTCAAACAAAAATTCTGACATTTTTCATATTTCTGCTCAAAACATATATTTTGGGTATACGTTAGAACCGCATCGCCGAGGCGGTTCTAACGAGTACCCAGAATCTATGTTTTGAGCAGATATAAGAAAACTAATGTATACCCCTGTAAACCCCAGTTTTACTATATAAAAGTGGGGTTTAAAGGTGTCAACATTAAATAGGCGTGTTTTCGTGATGTTAAAGGGGACTGAATACACTTGGTAGATGTTCCGCCATCTTTACAAGGAATACAACTTTTATGACTTCCTGTTTGCTTTCGTGTAAACCAAATCCTTTCTGTTGTTGCCATTGCCAGCAGACGACAGATGCATGAAGTTTTTCGAATTGGGACTGAATACCCTCCGCAGATTTTCCCCTTTTTAAAAGGGAGTCAACCTTTACGATTTTTAATAGGCGTGTTTCGTGATGTTAAAGGGGACTGAATACACTTGGTAGATGTTCCGCCATCTTTACAAGGGATACAACTTTTATGACTTCCTGTTTGCTTTCGTGTACACTAAATCCTTTCTGTTGTTGCCATTGCCAGCAGACGAACGATGCATGAAGTTTTTCGAATTGGGACTGAATAGCCTCCGCATATTTTCCCCTTTTTAAAAGGGAGTCAACCTTTACGATTTTTAAAAGGGAGTCAACCTTTACCATTTTTAAAAGGGAGTCAACTTTTACGATTTTTAAAAGGGAGTCAACTTTTACGATTTCATGCTTGCTTTCCTATACACTAATCTATTTCTGTTGTTGTCAGTGCCAGCAGACGACAACTGCATAACGTTCTTCTAATTTGGACTGAAAACGCTTGGTAGATTTTCGCCTTTTACAGGGGAGGGGGGGAGGCGGGGGGGGCAACTTTTATGACCTGTTTGCTTTCTTGCAGCAAAAAAGTGTCACCTCTCTCGAAAGTGTATCCATCTATCTTCCACTCTCTGGGTTAAATCAGCAGAAGACAAATTTATGATGTTTATGAAATGTCAAAACAAAAGAAAAGATATCCTTATGTCCACCGCTGAAAATTTTATACAGAGCAGAGTTTCACGTTTCACACAAGATATGCAAATATTCACACAAGAAGGCAAGCCGGCCTCGATGGCTCAGTTGGATGCGCATCCGACTAGTGATCAGGAGGTTATGGGTTCAATTCCCCCCACACACACACACACACCCCCGAGGTCGGCAACATTCTTTCGTGGAGATTTGATAATGAAATATTTTCTACGGTCATTCTCTCCCTTCCATTCAAGAAGGGCAGTTGTAAGTTTCTGGCGAAAGAATGTGCACAATACTGAATAACCGCATAGAGGACGAAGCCTGCCCAGTAAACCTGTGGTTAGGTAAACTGACCGCGCTCGACATGACCCCATTGGGTTGACTGGGCTGTGAAACCTCAACACTAACAAAGTAGGCAAATTAAATGAAATGTCAATACCTTCAAAATTAGTATAAGAACAAATTGAGTAAAATCTTTGAAAATGTCGTCTGCTGGCATTTAATTTCAGCAGGTCAAAGGTCCATTTACAAGCCGAATTTGAGCATTTCCCGCTTGTCCAAAAAGCTTTTTCACTTGTTTCGGCTCCGATGAGTTTTAAGGTTTACGTTCAATCTCATGGGGCCAACAGTTTTAAAACGCTCAGCACTCTGGGTAAAAATTTCAGCAGAGAACATTTTGAAATATTTCTTTCTTATCTTTCCCAGAAAACAGTGTGTGACATTTCATGCAAATTGTCTCCAATGCAGACAATTTGCATGAAATATAAAATCCTGTTTTCTGGGAAAATAAGAAAACAATCACCAATTTGTCGTCTGCTGGTTTAGCCCAGAGTGTGGTACAGCTTAAAAGAAGCAGATGATTTCAAATCTGAACTGTCAACAAAAGCTATGGCTTGTTTTAGGTGATTTAATTGTCTGTATAAATTCCGCTCTTAATTAAAAGCACGCCCCAAAGAGTATAGCTTTAAAGCGTAACTGTAATCGAAAAATGAGCCTAAACGGCCGAAAACGTACCACCGGACATTTGCGCCCAATGAAGACTCAAATCAGCCTGCGCATCCGCGCAGTCTAATCAAAGTCTTCGTTGTCCGCATAAAAATGCATCTTCAGCTATCCAAAATGCGCCCAGTGAAAATTCTTACCAGACTGCGCGAATGCGCAGGCTGATCTGAATCTTCGCTAGGCGCATATATCCGAAGGCACGTTTCCTGCCGTTGCGGCTCTAATGTTGAAAATCCCTGTCGTGAGAAAATAGTACTTTTGTGATACGTGGACAAAGAAGTCGCAGAGCAGCCATTTGAGCAGGAGCTTCGCTGTCCGCTTACAGAAACAAAATAAGAAAAAAAATATCAATTTGAGGTCTGCTGAATTAGCCCAGATAGTGGCAAAGGCTTAATGATGGAGCTCATTTTAACGTTTGAGGTTCAGGTGCGCTTTGGGAATGATCCCATTTGCGACGACAAACAGCCCAGGCCAGCCTGTACTTCTGCGAATTATTGACATGGAATTGAAGCGCCACTTACAACTGCAGCAGACGACAATTTCAAAATTATTTTTATTTTATTTTTCAGATAAAATGGGTTTGACATGTTATACAATTCACAATCAGCTGACTTCGCCCTGTATTTAACGCTTACAATTATTTTTAACCTTTTCAGTCAAGCAGACCAAAACAAATAGCCGTCTCATCAGGAGCTATACTGTCTACCATTCCTTTTCCCCGCGCTTTTCGAAGAAAAAGCGGGGATATTTTGATACCCACGTCCGCCCGTCCGGCCATCCGTCCGTAGGCCCGTCTGTAATGACACACCATTGCTCCTGGACCATTTAAGCTAGAATCTCGAAACTTTCACAGGCGATAGTCCTATGGATGAGGACTGGACGAACAGATTCGGAATTTTGATGTAACCCCTTGGGGCAGGGCCGGGGGTTGTGGCCCCGAAGGGTCCGAAATCCATTTTGTACATAGTCATGTTGCATATCAAATCAAAGGTAATGAAGAGTAGAATACAGCGGTGCAAAAAGTTTGCTCTAAGGGCATGTCTGGGGGTCACCAGAGGTCAAAAAGTAGGATTTTGGGTCTTTGTTTTTGATTGTCACACAATTCCTCCTAGGCTTTTTGAGCAAGAACCTTGAAACTGTCACAGGTAATAGTCGTATGGATGAGGACTGGAGGTTCGCATTGTGGAATTTTGATGTGCGCGGAGATATGAGAGGGCGCTGGTGCGGGGATATGCGATGGCGCGCCATCGACCTGCTCTAGTTTATTTTATTTTAGACTGAACCCCTATTTGCAATAGTGGATAGGGCTGGCTAATCAGAGCTGAAAAGATAATCGATTATCAGTCCTGCCATTGTGATTGATAATCGATTAGTAATTGCTGAAGGTTTGATCTTAATTTTACCTATGACCCATTTCATATGTTATATTGAGCAAACAGTGTAGACCCAGATGAGACGCCGCAAAGACAACTATTTTAGACACAACAGTGTGTAGTATATTGGACTTGTTCAAATTTTAGATAAAAGTATGATAAGGAGTTGAGGTGTCTGAATACTAAGGGTAAATACGGTAAAGTAACAAACGCAGAAGTCAAATGATCGATTATTAGCAAATCTGTAATGATAGTCATTTTTGTGGAATTTATCGATCAGTTAATCGATTATCCGATTAATCGTGCCAGCCCTAATAGTGGACATGTCTAAATTCATGGATGGAAGAGTCTACTTTAGAAACTCGGGGATGAAAGGGTTAAAGATAGCTACAGCTCCTATAGTTTGTGAAAATAATGCCTCTGAATCAGATGATATATTAAATACGGCAGAATGAGTTAAAGTCTCAATTACTATTAACGCTTAGCACTCTGGGTTAAATTTTCTACAGACGGCAATTTGAAATATATTTCCTTATTTTTCCCTGAAAACAGCTTTTGCCATTTCATGAAAATTGTCTCCAATGAAGACAATTTGCATGAAATGTCAACTCTTGTTTTCTATAGAAAATAAAAAAATATATATCATCAATTTGTCGTCTGCTGAATTAGCCCAGGAAGTGACAAAGGGTAAAGTCTCAATTACTATTAAATGCGGCGTGGAATGTCTTTTTGACATTGACTTAACGATCAGAAATCTCATTACTGTGTAACAGCTTGTGCAGTTTTCGACGTGGAATAACATGATGGCATGATGACATGAGTGATATGCCAATGGGCATGTATAATAATTGTGTCAAATGAGAAAGAAAAGGCTTAAACAGTGGCTTATATCGGTTACTGTCCAGCACGTGCTTTTATTGGGCAGTAGAGTACCGAAAACTAGGACAAAACCAAAAACATAACTTCTGATGCCGAAGAAAACGCTTCAAGCAGTAAGCGCAAAATGAGGGCATTGCAGGAAGGGTTTGATTACCATTTGTGAGCATTTAGCACCGAGAGTTGTTTAGGTAGAGGCTGCATAGGTTGCACAGGATCCTTTTTTCTCTGAGCATTACGAAAACACGCCTAAATTTCACCGCCAAAAACTGAAAATTTTCAGATAAAAAACTCCGATATATTTTTTTCATATTTCTGCTCAAAACATCTATTGTGGGTACTCGTTAGAACCGCCTCGGCGAGGCGTTCTAACGAGTACACACAATCTATGTTTTGAGCAGAAGTAAGAAAAATAATGTATACTCCTGTAAACCCCAGTTTTACTATATAAAAGTGGGGTTTAAGGGGGTCAAAATTATATAGGCTTGTTTTCGTGATGGTATGACTAAACAATCACAAAAGCAGAAAATGGTAAATTGTAAATGTGACTGTGATGTTTGAGAGTATTTTAACTGATTTACCCTGTCTCCCCTGAAAGTATATCAATTCCTGTTTTAATGGGTGAGGGTGGATGGGGGAGGGAAGCTAGGGAGACGGGGTGTAATATAGTTAAGAAAAAAATCATAGCGTAGCGTTTACCGGGTAATCTATTAGGTCAAGCAGTCACTTATATAAGTGTCAACAATGATGTTCTTAAAAGCCAATGT
Source organism: Anodontia alba (assembly GCA_964016985.1). Classification (NCBI taxonomy): domain Eukaryota; kingdom Metazoa; phylum Mollusca; class Bivalvia; order Lucinida; family Lucinidae; genus Anodontia; species Anodontia alba. The sequence continues at coordinate 9,493,572 of OZ024832.1, forward strand.
CTCTGCCCGCGTCGCCATAAAAGCCGGCTTCCACAGTAAGATTGTGGAAGTAATCCACATACCTACTCATTTATATTTCTCCCCCTCTTCTCTTGACTTTGTCGCTACGTCAATCACACTGCCCACCCTACCGTCTTCACCTCAACCCCGGAAAGTCACTAACACTGACCACCCTGCAACTCTGAGGGAGGAGACTTAGCAAAACTGCAAGGAACACATATCCCTGCTACCGGGGTCCGGAGATGTGGTGGTGTCATCTCTAATCCCACTGCTGCCACCAAATGTAGCGTTTGTCACATGCTCCACGAAGTCAAGTATCGCGGTCACCTTGCGATCATTACGAGAATACACCTATTTAAATATACAGAACATTTCACCTCCAGAAAATGAAAATTTTCAGATAAAAAACTCTGCTAATTTTCATATTTCTGCTCAAAACATAGATTGTGGGTACTCGTTAGAACCGCCTCGGCGAGGCGGTTCTAACAAGTACCCACAATCTATGTTTCTGAGCAGAAATAAGAAAACTAATGTATACCCCTGTAAACCCCAGTTTTACTACATAAAAGTGGGGTTTAAGGGGGTCAAAATTATATAGGCATGTTTTCGTAATGTCACCCATCAAGGTACTAACCGCAGTGTATGTTGCTTAATTTCGTGGAAAAGCCAATCATTCTACCCGCGAAGCATCGCGGTAACCTTGCAGTCACCCATCAAGGTACACGTACTAACCGCAGTACTAACTTCGTGGAAAAGCCAATCATTTTACCCGCGAAGCATCGCGGTCACCTTGTAGTCACCCATCAAGGTACACGTACTAACCGCAGTGTACGTTGCTTAACTTCGTGAAAAAGTCAATCATTTTACCCGCGTCGCCATCAAGGCCGGCTTCCACAGTCAGGCTTTAGAAGTAATCTATATAGCATATTCGACCTAATTAACGCACTGTACGCTTAGGGTTTTCAACATTGCTGGAAAAATTGTAATAAAATATCCACCTGATAACTTATGAGATGATTATTTAATTATACCACAGGACATTATACTTATGCGATACTTTTTCTGATTTTCTTTTTAAAACCATATGTTATTGGTACCCATTTGAATTGCCTCGACTTGATGAGTACCAACAACATATGTTGTTTTTTGTTTTTTTTTTTATAAAGAAGCAGATAAAAGTACACGAGTTTTAAATTAAAAACTACGAAATTGCTTGACTGTGCGCCTATAAGGGTATGTACGGTAATTAGATCAAATACGCTACCTATTCTGTTACAATAGCATATTTTAGGCATTTTCCAGTGTTTTGTCTGAAAAATATTGTCTATTCAACAATTTGCCGTTGGGCCAATTCATTCCATGTGAGTGGCATGTCGTGATTAACTGCCGACAGCAATGATATACGAAATTCTCTGAAAGTGATACACTGTTAGCCCATCATGGTGGATATTAACCCTTTAACAGCCAAAAACAACTGCAGCAGACGACATTTTCAAATATTATTTTTATTAGTCAAAGAAAATAAGTTTTGACATTTCATGTGAATCGTCTGCGTAGCAGACGATTCACATAAAAATGTCAAGACTAATTTTCTCGGAAAAATAAAAACGAATTTAAAATGGCGTCTACTGCAAATTTTGTTTGGCGCTTTAAGGGATAATACAGCCAATAATCACTCCATATATACCGATCAAAATAATGGTCTAGCTAAAGAGAAGATTACTTGTCTAATGTCTAACGCTGCCGCAGCAGACATGTTAATCATGGCAGCTGTAAATAGCAGATGAGTTTTGAGACTTCAAAACTTCGAGGAAAGAACAAGCCGTCTGTCATATTACCAGACACGTGTTTCAGAATGTAGAACAGCAAAATCCCATAATACACTGGTAATATCTGGTAATATCGTTTCAGTCTGATCAAGACCTACCCGTTTTAAGTTTAAAATGCATGTACTGAATAAAGGGAAATGCACACTAAATAAAATGCTTGTTTGATAATATTCAGTTCTAGAAACATCACGAAAACACGCCTACATAATTTGACCCCTTTAACCCCCACTTTTATATAGTAAAACTGGGGTTTAAAGGGCTATACATTATTTTTTGATAATCTGCCCCAAACATAGATTGTGGATACTCGTTAGAACCGCCTCGACGAGGCGGTTACCCACAATCTATGTTTGGAGCAGAAATATGAAAAATATCAGAATTTTTATCAGAAAAAAATTTCATTTTTTGGTGGTAAAATTTTCAGTATATTTGAATAGGCATGTTTTCATTGTGTAAAAAAAAATAAGCATAGATATGATCAAAATCGTGTTGAGGATTTAGTACCCTATGCGGACCGCACATATATTTGTGATTTGGAACTGTGTCAGAATTAAAGGTGAGGTTTCCCAGGAATCTTCCATTTAAAGGTTATCCATGTCCGGAGTCGAATCCAATGCTTTCTTACAAGACATAAGATAACAATACACAAGATAAATCCTGTGCTTTTTAACCAAATATGGACGATAACACAGTGTACAGGATGAATCTAGTGCTTTCTTATCGGATATAAGGCGATAACAATGAGTTCATAATAAATGCGATGCTTTCTTATCATAAGACAATAACAACCAGAACATGATAAATCAAATGCTTTCTTATCAGATACAAGACAATAACACTGAGTGCATGATAAATCCAGTGCTTTCTTACAAAATATAAGACGATAACAATGAATACATGATAAATCCGATGCTTTCTTACCAGATATAAGACGATAACAATGAGCAAATGATAAATGTAATGCTTTATTATCAGATATAAGATAATAACATGGAGTGCATGATATATCCAACGGTTTCTTATCAGATATAAGACGATCACACAGAGAACTTGATAAATCCAGCGCTTTCTTGTCAGATATAAGACTATTACAATAAGCACATGATAAATTCAGAGCATTCTTATCAGATATAAGACGATAACTCTGAGTACATGATGAGCCCACAGTGCATGATAAATTCAGTGCTTTCTTACCAGATATAAGACGATAGCACTGAGTACATGATAAACCCTATGCTTTTTTTATCAGATATAAGAAGATAACATAGAGTGCATCATATATCCAATGCTTTCTTATCAGATATAAGACGATAACTCTGAGTACATGATGAACCCATAGAGTGCATGATAAATTCGGTGCTTTCTTATCAGATATAAGACGATAGCACTGAGTAAATGACAAATCCTATGCTTTCTTATCAGATATATGATGATAACATGGAGTGCATCATATATCCAATGCATTCTTATCGGATATAAGACGATAACACAGTAAACATAATAAATCAAGTGCTTTCTTGTCAGATATAAGACGATTACAACGAGCACGTAATAAATCCAGAGCTTTCTTATCAGATATAAGACGATAGCACTGAGTACATGATAAATCCTATGCTTTTTTATCAGATATAAGATGATAACATAGTGTGCATCATATATCCAATGCTTCCTTATCAGATATAAGACGATAACTCTGAGTAAAAGATGAACCCATAGAGTGCATGATAAATTCGGTGCTTTCTTATCAGATATAAGACGATAGCACTGAGTACATGACAAATCCTATGCTTTCTTATCAGATATATGATGATAACATGGAGTGCATCATATATCCAATGCATTCTTATCGGATATAAGACGATAACACAGAAAACATAATAAATCAAGTGCTTTCTTGTCAGATATAAGACGATTACAACGAGCACGTAATAAATCCAGAGCTTTCTTATCAGATATAAGACGATAACACGGAATACATGATAAACCCATGCTTTCTTACCAGATGTAAGACGATAACACAGAGTATACGATACATATAGTGCTTTCGTACCAGATATAAGACGCTAACTTTGAGTAAAAGATAAACACAATGTTTTCTACAGATATAAGACAATACGTAACACTGAGTATATGATAAATATAGTGCATTCTTTCCAGATATAAGACGATAACACTGAGTATATGATAAATCCAAAGCTTTCTAACCAGATATAAGACGTTAACACTGAGTACATTATCAATTCAGTGCTTTCTTACCAGATATAAAATGATAACACAGAGAACGTGATATATCCAGTGCAGTCTTATCAGGTATAGGGCGTACATAATACACCTTGTGCTTTTTTACCGAATTTAAGATTATAAAAATGAGTACATGATAAATCCGGTTCTTTCTTGACAAATGAACACATGATATACCTGCCACATATTTGTAACTCATATGAGCCGAGACAAGTAAACACAGTTCTATGACGAATGTGAAATAATTGGCATCACAATTCGTTACCCAGAATGGTCATCACTATTCGTTACCAGAATGGTCATCACTATTCGTAACCCAGAATGGTCATCACAATTCGTTACCCAGAATGGTCATCACAATTCGTTACCGAGAAGCCATAAGGGCACTGAGATTCTGTGTTAGAAGTCGGATAAAGAAATTGCCACTCGGTGGCCAAAGTCTCCCACCGCACACATTTTGGCAAGGGCAGAAACCGCAAGAATGAGAAGGACAAGAGTTGTTTTTCTTGATCGCGAAACATCTTCTCATCAAGCTTAGTATGTATGTAAGGTATCATAAAGATATTCAAACGGTTAAGGAGTTACAGTCCGGACGCGAAGTGTTACAGAATCACGGACGGACGGACGGACTAATGGAATCCTACAATTATGAATGAGCTAGCTTCGCTAGCGGCGGGGGACAAATCAGGGGATTATACTCGATGGCGCAGATGTCTCTGCAGAGAGAGAGAGAGAGAGAGAGAGAGACAGACAGACAGACAGAGACAGAGATAGAGAGAGAGGCAGATAGACAGACACCGAGAGACAGAAAAGCAGAGAGAAAGAGGTTATTGTTTGTATCTATACAACGATAAATGGCAGGAGATGTGTTGTTCCTGATTCCAGTACTTGTAATTGTTGGAATGAAATTTAACCCTTAAAATGCCAAGAAAACCTGCATCCGAAAATGTCGTCTGTTTATGTCGTCTGCTGAATATTCTTGAAAACTGTTCAAATCTATTTTTTCATACAGGCAAGCAGTGTGGACCCGATTAGACTGCTCCTAAAGGCTAATCTGGGTCCACACTGTTTGCAAAAATGACTTTTAAAACCACAAGCAAATGACAAAGCAGACGACAATTGTTGTGATTGGCAGTTTAAGGGTTGATTACTATCCCAGTTGACAAGCTAAACACCTTTCAAGACCTAATTTTCGGCATGATTTAATTCCAAGGCTGTTATAAGGCGAATGCCTCATCAGAACCCTTATAATTATGTTAGCCTTTAAAGTGCTAATCACAACTACAGCAGGCGACACTTTAAAATTGTTTTATTTTTATTTTTCAGAGAAAATCAGGTTTGATATTTCATGTGAAACGTCTGCTAGGCAGACGATACACGTAAAACTCCAAGCCTTATTTTTATCACAACTACAGCAGACGACACAAACGTATCTTTCTTTCTATTTTTTTTCAGAGAAAATAAGGCTAGACTTTTCATGAGAATCGTCTGCCAGACGATTCACATAAAATGTGATCTTATTTTCTCTGAAAAATAACAAAATCAGTTTTGAATGCTGCAGATTTGCGTGTTGCGTGTCAAAATGAGCCTCGCCCGCCGTATGAAAATGTGCTTTCCTTAGCATATTATGCGGACAAACTTAAACAATTCCATCTGACGATGTTCAGACTTGTCAAACTTCAAACAGTATTGGCACTGATCAGACCCCCGCGTTCTACACTGTTTGCTTTCTTTCCCAATACTTAGAGCAAATATGATGTGCGCATTCAGACAGAAATTGAGTCGCGCCATGTGTGACGCGCATTACGAAAACATGCCTATATAATTTTGATCCCCTTAAACCCCACTTTTACACAGTAAAACTGAGGTTTACAGGGGTATAAATTTATTTTCTTATTTCTGCTCAAAAACATAAATTGTGGGTACTCGTTAGAACCGCCTCGCCGAGGCGGTTCTAACGAGTACCCACAATCTGTTTTGAGCAGAAAAAATGAAAACTATCAGATTTTTTTTTTTTTTATGAAAATTTTCAGTTTTTAGAGGTAAAATTTTCTATATACATGAATTTTAAAAGGCAGGTTTTCGTAATGGGTCAGAAAATGTCCGTTTATGCGCAATCTGCTCGGGACCTTTCCCTGTTCCATTACCTTAAAGAAAAATATGCACATCAAATAATAAACACATTGGGAAATGGAGAATGTTACACTAAGCAGTTTGGTAAAACAATTATATAAATCGATTGGGAAAGAAAAAAAGTTATTGGCTTTTGAAAATCTCGAAATGTTGCCACAAAAGCCGCCATTTTTGTGAGTAAATGAAATCATGAACAAATCATATCTGAAAAAAAAAAGAAAAGAAAAGAAAAGAAATTGTTGATATATACCAGTAAATGTTTTCATTTGCATATAAACTGCCAACTAGCTTACAATGTATTGATTGAAGGTCGAGTTGATGCCATTTCCGGTCACGTGACCAAATATCGGAGGTAAAAACTAGCATGTTCCTCAACAGCGTCTTACGAATATTCGATCAAATAGAAAACAAAGGAAAAAGAAAGGAAAATACAACCAAATCCTTTTATGGACTTAAAATTTATTGGTTTAACTCTAAATCCTTGAAATATTTGTAACTAAATCGAGCAACAATGAAGTTACAAAGGTCAAAATATGTGCAGCTGCGTATGAGCACAGGAGCAGTCACCTCCACATCCGGGCACTAATTGACGTATGACAGTTCGTTGTTTCACGAGACTAAAGAGCTCCTTACCGACCTCACCAATATGAGACGGGGCACGTAATGAAATACAAAAGTCTCTTTGATTTTTGAACATGGAATTTGGCTGTCTAAGCCCAAAGCTATTGGTAAAACGGGGCATTACGTAAATATGTTTTTTATTTCTCTACAAAAACATATGTTGTGGTACTTATTAGAAGCGCCTCGCCGAGGCGCTTCTAATGAGCACAACAACGTATATTTTCGTGGAAAAATTAGAAAAATAACCTTTTTGGATGAAAAACTGCCTGATCTGGAGCTCTGCTAAGCGGATTCAATAAGTTCCATATTGGTCAAGTTAGGGTGATTTATCCATGCAATGCAGAAGAGAAATCACGCACGATGTTCAGCGCAGGAAAAACGCCCGTATGTGACATTGATTTGCTTGGCTAAGAACTCTCTAGTCTCGAGAAAATACAAACTGTCACACAAGACACCATTGAACCCTTTCAGACCATTATACTTTCGTAAACAGTGTAGATTCAGATGAAACGGCTCGTAAAGCCGTTCAAGAATTGTTGACTGATGTCCCTATTTGCAGCTAAGGACATGTCCAAATTCACGAACGGAAGAATCCATTGCAGAAATTGAGGGATAAAAGAGTTAACAGATATTTCAGAGATTTAGACGTAAACCAATAGATTGTAAATCTTCAAAAGATTTTTTTGTTTTATTTCCCGTTTTCGGAAGATATTTTGACCGAAAATAGACAAAGTACAGTATTGGAACATGCTAGTGTTCAGCTCCAATATTTGGTCACGAGACCGGAAGTGACAGCCCGAACTAACCAAATCGAACAGCAAAGTCCCACATCAGCCTAAACAAAGACCCACTGTTCGTCCGTATATTTCTGCAGCAGCCGTTAGTTCTGTAAGCGGGCAACGATCCGACTGTGCAAACGTATCGAAAGATCAGCGCCTTCGTCTCCTCCATATGGCGTCATGGCCATTTCTTTGCGTTTCATCATATGAGCCGCAACGTCAGAAAGCGTACCTTGTGGCAAGTGCGACCAACAGAATTTGAAATCTGCCTGCGCATCCGCACAGTCTGAGCCGAGTCTTCATTCTCCGCATGAAGAAACCTTGTATCCTTTGTTATCCAAAATGCGCCAAGCGAAGATTCTGATCAGACTGCGCGAACGCGCAGTCTGACCTGAATCTTCGCTGGGCGCACATTTTAGAAGGTACGTTTCTGGACGTTCCGGTTCATATATTTGCATCAGTATGCATCGATTTTCGGATTAAGGTGTCATTTACGAAGGGCTATATTTTATGATACAGCGCGACAGATTGTAATATGGAAAGATAAACTTCCAGCCACTGGAAACGATTGACAGTTAGTAAATAATGCACGCTGCTTTATTTGTTTTTGGATTATTTATGACGTAACAGATGTTGCGTAATCTCATAGTCTTGCATTTTCATGACGTTTTTGATTCACCCGCCAACTATTGATAAGATTTCATAACTGATTTCTGTTGTTTGTTTGTTCGGTGTTTTATTGTTTTGTTGTTGTTGTTGTTGTTTTATTTGTTTTTGATGATGTGTTTGTTATTTGGCAATACCTTAATAACCATTCAACCATACCTTAAAACCCAAAGCATCAGGACAAACACGCCTTAGTACACACAGAAGATCCAGATCATACACCGCGGAACGCGGCGTATGAGCAGGGTCTACACTGTTCGCCACTAATCCAGCAGTTTTTAGACGCACCAACAGGTAAAGTGTTCACACTTTAATTCAAATATGGTATGGAGTTGAGGTGTCCTAATGTTTAGAGTAACTACGGTAAAGTGTTTCAATACAGTCGAACTTCAATAGCTCGAACACCGATGTCTCGTTCGCCTTAGCTAATTCGAACACATTTGAGTCCCTACGAAATTATTCCGATAGCTCAAGAAAATAAATATTTAGGGAAATTTTCTAATTTTATCATGGCATTTTATATTGTGTGTTCTCATTAGAATCGCCTCATCGAGGCGATTCTAAATAGAACACTCAACATACCATTACTGTATAGACGATCAAAAGATTTCCCTAAATTATTACCATTTGCTTCCTGACCAGGCGCCATGATAACTAGTCTATCTCCAGACTATCTTTTTCTATCATTTTCTCTTTTGATTACAACGACATTGTTAGTTTTTCTATCATTATCATTTTTTCTCATTTTCTATCATATCACTTCAAAGGTATACAATCTAGTACAGCTTATAATGATTTGATAAGTTATGTCCCTTAGTGGAAAAGATAGTTTCTGTAGTACAACAGTGAAATGGGATAAAAGAGACAAATACAGTTACAGGAAGTGATTAACAATGACATAAAAATGCAGAAACGACTGGAGCCAGTCTACATGATAATCCTCGGTGGCTCGGACTACCCATGTATCGAATAAATTTCCATGGTTCCAAAGATGTTCGAGTCACCGAGGTTCTACTGTATTTAGATAAGATACTGTTTTTACTTTTTAAATTCTGCGTGCTGAAAACACAACATTGCCAAACACCAGCCTTGTGGGTAAACCAAGAACAGGCTAAACTTTCCAGTTACCAAAGTGTTGTTGCAGGTTGTTAATTCCTGCTGCAGACGGCTGGACGGTCAGTCTTATTACCCTAGGACACCGGAGGACACCCCAGGACACCGGAGGATACCGGAGGACACCCCAGGACACCTTTATTTAGTATTTATTTTATTTCATTGAACAACAAAAATGCTTTATAGTGCTGAAAAAGTATAAAATAAACAAAATTTGGAAGTTCCATTCCTCTGATATTAATAATAGTTACACAATACACTATATACTCATGTACTTATTATCGATCGGCAGTTCTACCTGTAATTAACACCCCAGAACACATTTATTATTGCTCAATAATGTTTATTATAATAAAATCGTAGAAGTTAACATCACTAAAACATACCTATAATATACTGACCCCGTTAAACCCCATTTTTATATAGTAAAACTGGGTTTACAGGGATATACATTATTTTTCTTATTTCTGCTCAAAAACATAGATTGTGGGTACTCGTTAGAACCGCCTCGCCGAGGCGGTTCTAACGAGTACCCACAATCTATGTTTTGAGCAGAAATATGAAAAATATCAGAGTTTTTTATCTGAATTTTTTTCAATTTTTGGAGGTGAAATTTTCTATATATTTGAATAGGCGTGTTTTCGTAATGATGCCTAAAAAAGATAAAAAAATAAATGTTAAATAAATATAATTTGCAAGTATTTACCAACATTTTTATGTAAAGGACCTCAAATAAAGGGCGTGCTTCACTCTGCGTAATATGGAATACAAATAAATATGTAATCGTCAGCCCAGGACTTTTGTATATATATATATATTTTTGAAGATAACAGGTACCGATTATCTCATTAATCTCATTAATACCTGTAAATGCAAATGCTGCTCAGTATGCAAACACCCCTTGTTTATCGATTTCTGGTTATGTTGCTAATTCCATCACAACAGATTATCCCTTTGACACCTAATAAACAAACGCAGGGCTGTCGATTGATGATATCCCAAGGTTGACATTCAGTGAACATTTTCACTTTTATTTTTTATAAGAATGTTAAAATATCAATTATTTTTAAATAAATGCATTACGAAAACACACCTATTCAAATATAGAGAAAATTTCCCCTCCAAAAACTGAAAATTTTTCAGATAAAAATACTCAGATATTTTTTTATATTTCTGCTCAAAACATAGATTGTGGATACTCGTTAGAACAGCCTCGGAGAGGCGGTTCTAACGAGTACCCACAATCTATGTTTTGAACAGAAATAATAAAAATAATGTATACCCCTATAAACCCCAGTTTTTACTATATAAAAGTGGGGTTTAAGGGGGTCAAAATTATATCGGTATGTTTTTGTGATGGAATTCGGCGGGGATTCTCGCTCAATTTCTTTTTATATTCAACTTTAATATGTTAATGTGAACTTCTGTGGTAAGGCAGTGCGAGTGCAAATTTACTACGTCCATCTGTCAGTCATGAAAGCAATACAGACCCTGATGAATTATCTGGTTCCAGTTAAGAGGTGTGTCCAGAAACGTGACAGGGCGAAAACTAACTGCACTGCCATATAATCTAATTAATATATTAGTACATTTAAACATTAATTCTCTACTTTACAGTGGTATTCTACTGAAACAATACCTTATCATGATGACTGCAGGGGAAATCGATTAATTTGTATTTTATAGTGCACATAAATGTCTTTTCAAACAAAATTGTACTTTTTTTTAAGTTAAACTATATTTAAAACGTATAAATAAAGGTGTCCTAGGGTGTCCTCCGGTGTCCTAGGGTAATAAGATCGACCCGACGGCTGGATTTTCAAAAGAAGTCTCTCAGGCGTACAATTTGGCAAACACCTACGGCAGATTTACAGGCCAGAGATGATAATATTCTTGGGCTGTGTGATTTAGATCGGAGCTTTTCCGCCTGTGTGACAGATGAGGTAATACGAAATTCCAAAGTTATGGAGCGTCTAAAAACTCCAATGCACCCAAAGACACCCTTGAAAACCTACAATGCCACCGACTCCATTCCGATTATTCACGTTAAATAGAGATGGGTGCCAAAAAGTGTATTTTTGTTTGAGCTCTTTGAAAACTCTTAACATGCCTGTGTTATTAATAAACAGCGCTATTGGCTTCCTAAGCTTTTTAAAATTAACCTTGTTTTAACAATCATCACGATGTAAGATTTTTCCAATATACTTCTTGTGTAGGTGTCTTGTTTTCTTGATAAATGTCAGACTATTACTGTTTCATAAGCTTATTTTATTGCTAGTATCAGCGGCCTGTAGTACTAATGCCATCAGCATTTAAAGGTGACGTTACGCTACACCAGAGAGAGAGAGAGAGAGAGAGAGAGAGAGAGAGAGTGAGAGAGAGAGAGAGAGGCAGATAGATAGAGAGAGAGACAGAGAGAGACAGAGAGAGAGGGATCTAAATTGAAAGTGATTGTCTCCTATTTCTAAGCGAGATTTTGTCTAGCAGAAGAGAACTGACTGTGAATGAATCCTTTCATAATGTGAGTCAATGCTTAAAGGAAGTGATTTCCTCCGGCCTGTAGGGGCAAACTCTTTCATTTAAGAATAGTCTCACTTTGACAACGGACTGCATCTACATTAAGTAGGTAATCTCCCTGAAAATAGTTCATCCACTTCAAGGAGAATTAATGCACTTTCAGTGGAGTCAACTCTGTCAAATTGATCTTGCTTCCCATAGGGGCACATTATTTCCTTTTAGAATAGATTAGATTAGACCCATTTTCTGAATGAACTTGGTGTGCAGGATTGCAAACCCGAAGTCACAGAAGTTGTCTCCCTTTGGCGGAAATGGCGAAAAGTCCACCAAATATATCCTTGGCCCTTTCCATCCCTGCAGACCAATATGGAATCCTTTGCAAACAGTGCAGATCCAGATGAAGAACCGTACACCGTTTGCCATTCTGTTACTGGATTTGGTCTCAAACCCCTAGGCCAACTTAAAAATTATGTGTGTTTAGGGTAAAATGTTAGAAAAAAATAGATAGGGTAGGCAGGGATTTTTTTTTTTTTTTTTTTTACATTTTTTATGAAGAATAGTACCATAATTACCAACTATACTTGGACTTTGCACATAATGCACATAAAAGTTTACCAAGTCTGTTTGATTTTCCTTAAATGTTTCTAAAAGTACTGATAGAATGGCAAACAGTGTAGACCAAGATCAAACTGCTTCTAAACTGATCAAACTCCTTGATCTTGGTCTACACTGTTTGCTCAGCCCTTCTTATCGGAATGTTTAGCACATTTTTTTTTTTTTTTTTTTTTTTTTTGAGACAACATGAAAAAATTGCTAGGTTTCATCAGGAAAATTAGGTAGGGTAGGGTTACCCTAAACACACATTTTTTGTTTTATTTGGCTTTATTTGCAAAAATGGATGTATCCAAATTCAGAGATGAAAGAATCCATTTCAGAAACTTAGAGTTAAAATGCTATTCTGTAGCTGAATTTTGTCTTGAACCCCTACTTGCAACAATAGATATGTCCAGATTCCGAGATGGAAGAGTGCATTTCAGAAACCCAGGATTCAAAGATCAAGAACCGTCTCATCGGGTTCGACACTGTTTGCCAGTCGTTATTGAACTGTGTCTTAAACCCATATTTGCAATAATGGATGTGTCCAAATTCAGAGACGGACGAGTCCATTTCAGAAACTCAGGGTTGAAAGGCTTGTTCAGAAGGTTCAATCCTGACTGTTTTCATAAACCTGACACTGCACAATGATCTTAATAGACATCTCCTGAGGTTAAGTTTTCATTTATCTCTTACCGCCCTCTCCAAAGATAGAGTTTCAATACTAGCCGGGCCACAGCATTTCCCACAAGACTGCATGTGTGCCCTGCAAAGACTCAGATCAGCCTGCTGTTTCGCGCAGTTTGAACAGAGTCTTCGCAGGGCACTCTGCGGGTGGGCAAGGATCAAAAGCGTCTTCAGGCGGACAGCGAAGACTCTGATCAGACTGCGCGGATGCGCAGTCTGATCTGAGTCTTCGCCTTGCGCACATAGAATCTTGTGGGGGAATACTGTGCCCCGGCTCATATGGTTTGTAATGTACGCAGTACGATATTAAGATCGCTGTGTAAAAAAAAAAATGTTATATATCTGTTAAAGCCATTTCGAGCCAGTCAGTGTTAACCGTTAACCCACTCACGCTTTTCCTGTGTGAGCTTTGTCCTCTAAGCGGCTAACCAGTACCTGTGCATACTATTTCGCCAGTTACTGATACATGTTAACTGCCCTTCTTGAATCAACGGAAAGGTGGAGCCTGTCCATAGAAGTGATTTCATGAACAATATTATACATGAAAGCTGAGTGGTCGAGCTGGGATTCGAACTTGCGACCCCTATCGGCTGCGTTTTAGTCCGGATCTTCGAACTTGCGACCCCTATCGACTGCGTTTTAGTCCGATCTTCGCGTACAGGATATGCTCCTGTCTCCCACATAGACACCCACCCCCTTTCCATTAGCACTACGCTGAAATCTACATCGAACCTTTATCGGCCAAAAACGGTTCGATATAGATTTACGCAGATTGCCAGCTGTGTCATTACTACTGAATGAAAGTGATCAACCGCCTCTTTAATCAACAAGTTCGATTTCTTGTTTTATCTTGATATTAGCTGGCTAATTAATTCAATCCTTACAATATTTTCACCTCATAACGTATCATTAGCCATAAAATAAACAAATAGCAAAGACAATCAATAGGAGTCAACACGATTTTTATTTCTCTGAATCTAGGCTAATTGAGCCGCATCATTAAAAGAAGGCACGTATAGTGAAGAAAAGGTTGTCTTGTGACAATTATCCGCCTACTAATCTAGGCAAATCGCCTCAGAGTCACCGCTTTCCTATATATAATTTGTCAACCAAGTCACGTACATTTTCATCTACCATTCAGATATCAGCCAAGTAAGGCAGCACGGGTGCGAAATTCTACTTTGAACAATGCTGAAGACGTTAGGGACCTTGTCATAGAATATCTGAGTACAGAATCAAGATTAATTCAGAGTTGCCGTGTTATTTCAAGAGTGCGAGAGCCAGACATCTAAAACACAACACACGAAGAAGTCAGAGATGACAATATATGCGAAAAAGAGGATTCTGAGTAGAAAACACATATGAAATAGAAAATTCTGAGCAGCGAATACATATGAAATAGAGAATACGCGTGGAGAATACATACGAAAAGGGGAATCTGAGTAGCGAATACATACGGAAAAGGGGGGTTCTGAGTAGAGAATACAATCGAAAAAGGGGAATCTGAGTAGCGAATACACACGAAAAAGGGGAATCTGAGTAGCAAATACACACGAAAAAGAGGATTCTGAGTAGCGAATACACACGAAAAAGGGGAATCTGAGTAGCGTATACATACGAAAAAGAGGATTCTGAGTAGCGAATACACACGAAAAAGGGGAATCTGAGTACCGAATACATACGAAAAGGGGGATTCTGAGTAGTTAATACATACGAAAAAGGGGATTCTGAGTAAATACATAAAAGAGGATTCAGAGCAGAGAATACATAGGAAAAAGAGGATTCCGAGTAGACAATACATACGAAAAATAGGATTCCGAATAGCGAATACATACGAAAAAGGGGAACATGAGTATAGAATACATATATATAAACAGAATGCTAAGTAGCGAATACATACGAAAAAGAGAATTCTGAATAGAGCACACAGATGAAAAAGATAAGTCTGAGAAGAGAACACGCATTACGAAAACAAGCCTATTCAAGTATATTGAAAATTTTACAACCAAAAAATAAAAATTTTCAGATAAAAAATTCTGATATTTTTCATATTTCTACTCAAAACATAGATTGTGAGTACTCGTTAGAACCGCCTCGGCGAGGCGGTTCTAACGAGTACTCATAATCTATGTTTTGAGCAGAAATAAGAAAAATAACGTATACCCCTGTAAACCCCAGTTTTACTATATAAAAGTGGGGTTTAAAGGGGTCAAAATTATATAGGCGTGTTTCGTGATGGATGAAAAAGAGAAGTCTGAATAAAGAATTCTGAGCAAAGATTTAATACATACAAAAAAGAGAATTCTGAGTAGAGAAAACATATGAAAAAGAGGATTTTGAGTAGAGAATTCCGAGTAAAGATAACAATGAAAAAGAAAATTCTGAGCAGAGAATTCTAAGTAAAGACTACATACGAAAACGAATTTCTGAGCAAGGTGTACAAACTAAATTTCGAGCAGAGAATTCTGCTACAGAATACATATGAAATAGAGAAGTCTGAGAAAAGAAAAAAAATAGGTAAAATGCTCAATAGCTCCAGATGAGGTACATTTTTTTTTTTTTTTTTTTTTCAACCAAACACTAATGATATTGTTCTTATTTCTCAACGAAAACATATTTTGTTGGTACTCATTACAGCACGGAAACACACCTATATAATTTTGACCCCCTTAAACCCCAGTTTTATATAGTAAAACTGGGGTTTACAGGGGTATACATTATTTTTAAAAACATAGATTGTGGGTACAATCTAGGTTTTGAGCAGAAATATAAAACTTACCAGAATTGTTATCTGAAAATTTTCCTTTTTTGGTTGTAAAATTTTCAATGTATTTTAATAGGCGTGTTTTCGTAATGGAAGAGCCTCGCAAACCTTTTTTTACTGCATCATAGCAATAGTTTTCTTATTTTTTCATGAAAACATATGTTTTGGATACTCATTATATATATTGTCTCCCAAGAAGATAATTTGAATGCAAAGTCGAGCCTAATTTTTTTATGAAAAATACGACCAATATCACTCTTTGTTTCGTCTTCATGCTGAGTTTGCATATATGCAACGTGCTTAAACTTAAAATTATATGAAATAGGGACACATAGCAGCATCTGCACAGTCTGATCATGATCAATTAGAAGGAGCGGTACGCAGGTTGATATATACATTCGAAGTTCGGATATGAGTTAAGTCCCCTTTTTAACTGATAGGACACATTTGATAATTTTCTCAAATCAATACCAAAATTTCCAGATAAGTGGGGCTATCCAAATAAAAGTTTTCTTATTTCGCGACGAAAACGTATGTTGTTGGTACTCATTAGAAGCGCCTCCGCGAGGCGCTTCTAATGAGTACCCACAACATATGTTTTTATCCAGAAATAAGAAAAATATCCATATTTTTTTTCGGCTGAATAAAGCACCTTATCTGGAGCTATGGAAACGGTTAATTATGGTTTGTCATAGCTGATTATAGATTCTCTGTCGTTCTTGACACCTTAGCTAAATAGAGTCTGTTAAACGGTACTTCTGGGCCTAGTTGTTTAAAACGTGTTTAACTTAACGATTAAAGTTATTAGATCGCATCACGTGACTTAACTGCATTCTCTAAATCCCATCGATTCCCCTTTTATACTATATAGTGGTGAAACTGGGTAGTTATCTCAATTCTTGTGTTTGAAAAACCTTAGAATTAAATTTAAGGAATATTTATCTCAGCGCTTTTCGGAGAAAAAGCGGGGATATTGTGATACCCCCGACCGTCCGTCCATCCGTCTGTAATGTCACATCATTGCTCCTAGACCAGTTAAGCTAGAATCTCGAAACTTTCACAGGAGATAGCCCTATGGATGAGGACAGGATGGACACATTCAGAATTTTGATCTGACCTCTAGTGGCAGGGCCAGGGGGTGTGGCCCCGAAGGGTCCAAAATCCATTTTGTACAAACATATATAGTTGTTGTATATCAAATTGAAGGTAATGAAGAGTAGAATACAGTGGTGTAAAAGTTTTGTCCCGGGGGCATGTCTGGGGGTCACTAGACATTAAAAAATAGGATTTTGGGTCCTATTTTTTTATTGTCACTCTAATGTTTTTTTTAGTTAGAACCTTGAAACTGTCACAGGTAGTAGCCCTATGGATGAGAACCTTGAAACTGTCACAGGTAATAGTCCTAAGGATGAGGACTAGAGGATCGCATTTGAAATTTTGATGTGCAGGGAGATATGCGGTGGCGCTGACGCGGGGATATGCGATGGCGCGCCATCGACTTGCTCTAGTTTTGTTTGTTTTGATTTGGTTTGTATTAAGTTTTAAATTAAAAATGACGAAGCTTTACTTTGCATAAACACATTAGAGAGGTTTCGAAGTTAAGAGTACTGACTATAAAAAACAGGATTTTAAAATTATTTTTCTTATTTTTATAGAAAATAAGGTTTAACATTTTATTCAAATTATCACCCAACTTTGGATCCTGATTTACGTTTTATTCTATCAATTATCAGAGGCGACTACTTAGTGGGATGTTCTAAATGAATATTCACAATAGTTTTGCTGGATAAATAAGTAAATACGATAGAATCTTTGTTCGAACCTTTTGTACATAATAAAGGGACTTACTCTTTCAAGGGAGACAGCTGTCAAAATTGTTCTGCGTCCCTTCTGAAAAGGTTCTACACTAAAAGGAAAAAAAAAAACAATATCTACCCCTCACACCCATGATAGATCCTTATAATCTACCCCTCACACACATGATCTTTATAATCTACCCCTCACTCCCATGATAGATCCCCTTATCATCTACCACTCACATCCATCCATGATAGACCCTTATAATCTACCCATCACATCCATGATAGATTTTTATAATCTACCCCTCACACCCACCCATGATAGACCCCTATAATCTACCCATCACACCCATGATAGATCCTTATAATCTACTCCTCACACCGACCCATGATAGACCCTTATAATCTGCCCATCACACCCATGATAGATCCTTATAAACTACCCCTCACACCCATCCATGATAGACCCTTATAATCTACCCATTACATCCATGATAGACCCTTATAATCTACCCCTCACGCACATAATAGGTTCTTATAATCTACCCCTCACACGAATGATAAATCTTTATAATCTACCCCTCACTCCCATGATAGATCCCCTTATAATGTACCCCTCACATCCATAATAGATCTTTATAATCTACCCTTCCCACACATAACAGACCCCTATAATGTACCCCTCACACCCGTGATAGATCCTTATAATCTACCCCTCACATACACCCATGATAGACCTTTATAATCTACCCATCACATCCATGATAGATCCTTATAATCTACCCCTCACTCCCATGATAGATCCCCTTATCATCTACCACTCACATCCATGATAGATCCTTATAATTTACCCCTCACACCCGCCTGTGATAGACCTTATAATCTACCCATCACACCCATTATAGATCCTTACAATCTACCCCTCACTCCCGTGATAGATCCCCTTATCCTCTACCACTCACATCCATGATAGATCCTTATAATCTACCCTTCACACCCACCTGTGATAGACCCTTATAATCTACCCATCACACCCATGATAGATCCTTATAATCTACCACTCACACCCATGATAGATCCTTATAATCTACCTCTCACACCCATGATAGACCCTTATAATCTACCACTCACTCCCATGATAGATCCTTATAATCTACCCCTCACTCCCATGATAGATCCCCTTATAATCTACCTCTCACACACATAATAAATTCTTATAATCTACCCCACACACCAGTGATATATTCTTATAATCTACCCCTTACTTCTATGATAGATCCTTATAAGCTACCCCTCACACCCATGATAAACCCTTATAATCTACCCCTCACAGCAATGATATATTCTTATATTCTACCCCTCACATCAATGATAGATCTTGTAATCTACCCCTCACACCCATGATAAATCCCTATAATCTACACATCACACCCATGACAGATCCTTATAATCTACCCCTCACACCCTTGATGGATCATTATAATCTACCCGTCACACCCATGTTCATTGTCGTCCGATGGTCCAATATTTTACCCAAGTTATCCCAAATACTCGGATACCTTCACTCATTATCATACTGATCCCAAGCTTGAAACAAGTTCATTTGACTACTTGGTACAGATAAAAAAGTATTGACAAAATGCAAATACATGTAATATATATACATATATATATCTTAATCAGACCGCTCCTTTGAGGACAGTTTGATGTGCATTCCTTACAACCTTCAATGATGAAGGCACAATGATGAAGGCACATGGTCTCGACAGAAACTAGCTTTCGACATCCTAGTGATTAATCTAGGTTTTCCTGCGATTCAACATGTTCATTTTGTGCAGAAAATTTACTGTTATGTGGAGTATCTATCTTTACAAAAAATGAGTTTCTGAAGCGCCCCAGTTATTCAGACACCTCGACAATAAATGTTGATATTCGTTTACATTTACAACTAGGGCATATTGGTCGAAGAATTCCATTATGAAAACACGCCTATTCAAATATATTGAACATTTCTCCACCAAAAACTGAAATATTTCAGATAAAAAAATTCTGATATCTTTCATATTTCTGCTCAAAACATAGATTGTGGGTACTCGTTAGAACCGCCTCTTCAAGGCGGTTCTAACGAGTACTCACAATCTATGGTTTTGAGCAGAAATAAAAAACTAATGTATACCCCCGTAAACCCCAGTTTTACTATATCAAAGTGGGGTTTGAAGGGGTCAAAATTATATGATGACAATAACTAATCTGTGTATCGAGTTTGAAAGTTCGGTAAAAGACAGTACTAAAATAGACATGTTTGGTGCACAAAGTGATTTTTTTCTCTGCATGTTGCATTCTTCGTGAGTTTGGCGCAAGTGCGAACAAATGATACAGTCGCAGCTATGTACATATCACAATTTTGATGGCGTAGATTCAGTTTTCCCTGATCTGGGTCCATAGTGTATCTCAGGTCTGTCTGTACGAATATATAAGACAAATACGGTATATTTTGTTAGTTAAAAATGTGTCTCGCATTATTTGACTATCAGATTAAAATAGAGCTATAATCTGTTCATTAATTTCCCAAAGGAGTTTTTTTCCCATCCAAATAGATTTTTTTGTTTTTACTTTTGTAGAAAGAATTGTACTCTTAACCTGTAAAGCGCCAATCACACTTGCGATAGACGACAGTCTATTTTTGTGCGTGCATTGTTCAGAACGTGTATGTTTTATCTAGAACAAGTAAGACTTGACATTAAACGTGAATCGTCTACCTAGCAGACGATTCACGTGTAATGTCAAGTCTTATTTTACCTGAATAAATAATAAAAAAAAATCGAGAATGTCGTCTGCTACAAACTTTGCTTAGGGCTTTAAAGGTTAAGCAGGCGTGTAGAAATCTAACTTTCAGAAGTTAGGTCTTTGTTGGGGAGTTCAGCAGACCGCAAAAAAAAAAAAAAAAAAAATGAAAAAGGTGAAAGCTATCCCCCCCCCCCCCCCGACCCCCCCACCCCCCGCCTCACCACTCCCCAGAGAACAAAGCTCTCAGGGGCATTGCTAACGAGTACTCACAATTAGGTTTCAAAGTGTACTTTTACAAGGACTGCTCACCAATTTTGAGGAAATTTGGCAGTAATAATGTATTAGTAGAATTTAGGAACTAGGAGCTTCATTGTTTTTTAATAGGCTTCAATTATAGCGTTTGTCCAATTTCTGGCCCTCACAATATTCTTTGGCTTCCAACTTTGGTCTAAAATTAAATGTTAGCAGACGGACAAAATACATCACACAAAACACATATGGTTTATCATCATGTTTGCCTCCTTTCTGTCTTTGAGCACATGTGTCTTTTCAACACCAGCACACCAAAGATGTCATTGGCAAATTAAAGATATATATATATATTTCTCCGAATGACCTCGTACAACGTCAATCTTTGTCAAACTGTAGAGCAGTCTATAAAAGACATAGCCTTTGCTTTTTGCTGGTACCAGTCCCCACCACCCTTATTGCTAGCATGTTCCATTTAGAAAGGTTTGTTTCAAACCGATAAAATCTGATTAAATATGACCCGAAGCACCCTGTTTAAATTGCTGAATGCAGTTCAAATTATGTGAGTCAATGTTCGAACCGTTGAAAGGGTTTCGCAGTTCGGCATTTCGCGATCTTTTGTTCTGAGAGACGACGCATAGCTAAAATTTACAGAGCACTGGGCTGGTTGCATACGAATATAGTCCAATACTAAATAAGTCGACTCTCGTTATCTCGAAGTCCAATGGACTCTCCGAAACACTTCGAGATATCTGTGCATCGACATATTAGATTTGCAGAAAATAGGTAAAAATAAATCGAACAGCCACATTTCAAAAAGGAATATGTAATTTGACTCCTGAAGTTAGAGGTACAGTCGAACCTCATTATCTCGAACTCGCTTATTTCGAATTACCGCTTATCTCGAAGTGAAAATTTGGTCCCTGTTTTAACATGAAACTATGACAACAGATAACAAAATAATGTGGAAAAGAGGAGAAATTGCTCCTAAGGAGCAATTCAGTCTCCTCTTTTCCACATTATTTTATATATACTGAAAGGAAAAAGAAACGCAGGGTAAATTTTATTCCTAAATTTCATTCAAGTTTGAAAAAGTTTGTTAATTATTTTACTATGATTACAAAACGGTACATGTATGGAACAAAAGTTCCAAATTTCATTGGTTTGTGATCAACAAGTCTCGAGTTATTGAAGTTCATTGGTAGCTACCCCCCAAATCTTGAAATCAAAATCAAACTGAAAATCAATATCGGGTGTGCCCCCCTCTTGCTGCCGTTGCTGCCCTAATTCTCCTTTGGATAGAGTTAACCAAAGCATTGACAGTTCGCATCGGGATGTCATTCCATTCATCGATCAACGCATTCCTTAGTTGTGCGGGAGTTGCGGGGGGATTTCGGCGCTTCCTAACCCTTCTGTCCAGCTCATCCCACATGTGCTCTATTGGGGTCAAATCTGGACTGTACGGTGGCCATGCTAGTGGTGCGATGTTATTGTTTGCCAGGAAATCCTGACAAACTCGGGCAACATGTGGTCGGGCATTGTCCTGCTGCTGAATCAGATTACGTTGTTGCACAAGCGGGACTGCAACAGGACGCAAGATCTGATCCCTATACCTTACTGCGGTCATATTGCCCAGGCTATTTCCGATGAGGCAGTGGAGACGAGTTCTTTTTACGGACGAGTCTAGGTTCACTCTCTATCGCGCAGATGGTCGACGTCGTGTGTACCGACGTCGCGGAGAACGCTTTGCCGACGCCTGTGTTGTCGAACGGGATCGGTTTGGGGGTGGCTCCGTTATGGTCTGGGGAGGCATTGCTCACGGGATAAAATCACAGTTGATTATTGTTGCGGGCAATATGACCACAGTAAGGTATAGGGATGAGATCTTGCGTCCTGTTGCAGTCCCGCTTGTGCAACAACGTAATCTGATTCTGCAGCAGGACAATGCCCGACCACATGTTGCCCGAGTTTGTCAGGATTTCCTGGCAAACAATAACATCGCACTACTAGCATGGCCACCGTACAGTCCAGATTTGACCCCAATAGAGTACATGTGGGATGAGCTGGACAGAAGGGTTGGGAAGCGCCGAAATCCCCACGCAACTCTCGCACAACTAAGGAATGCGTTGATCGATGAATGGAATAACATCCCAATGCGAACTGTCAATGCTTTGGTTAACTCTATCCAAAGGAGAATTAGGGCAGCAACGGCAGCAAGAGGGGGGCACACCCGATATTGATTTTCAGTTTGATTTTGATTTCAAGATTTGGGGGGTAGCTACCAATGAACTTCAATAACTCGAGACTTATTGATCACAAACCAATGAAATTTGGAACTTCTGTTCCATACATGTACCGTTTTGTAATCATAGTAAAATATTTAACAAACTTTTTCAAACTTGAATGAAATTTAGGAATAAAATTTACCCTGCGTTTCTTTTTCCTTTCAGTATATATATATTTCTAGCTTTAGGAGTCAAATTACACATTCATTTGTTAAATGTGGTTGTTCAATTCATTGTTTTCCTCACTCTATCAACTCTGATATGTCGAGGTACGGATATCTCGAAGTGTTTCAGTGAATCCCTTGGAATTCGAGATAACGAGAGTCGACTGTACAATGAAAATATTGTGGAAAAGAGGGAAAATATGAACAATTTCTACGCTTTTTCCACAATGTTGTCTGTTGTTAGAGTTCCATGTTATAACAGTGACCAGATTTTCATTTCGAGATAAGCGATTATTCGAGATAAGCGAAGTAGAGATAACGAGAGTCAACTGTAGTTCCAAATGGTTTGCCTGTTTCTTAAATGTTTTGCCGGTTCTGATGCCAGAATCTGCCAAAATGTATAATTCAGGAAATTCCGCAGTAGATTTTCGCAAAATTGTTTATTTTGGATGGTTGTTTTGAATATGAAAGTAAAAAATTACCAGTGGTA
Organism: Anodontia alba; assembly: GCA_964016985.1. NCBI lineage: Eukaryota > Metazoa > Mollusca > Bivalvia > Lucinida > Lucinidae > Anodontia > Anodontia alba. The sequence continues at coordinate 9,517,290 of OZ024832.1, forward strand.
CAAATTACCCTTACATCTGTCGTGACCTCATTAAAGGTTTGTGTCAATGTTTTCGAATTTCGGAGGCGGACATTACGAAAACACATGTATTCAAATATATAGAAACTTTCACCTCCAAAAACTGAAAATTTCACATAAAAACTCTGATATTGTTTTCATATTTCTGCTCAAAACATAAATTGTGGGTACTCGTTAGAACCGCATCAGCGAGGCGGTTCTAACGAGTACCCACAAACTATGTTTTTGAGCAGAAATAAAAAAGAATAATGTATATCCCTATAAACCCCAGTTTGACTATATAAAAGTGGGGTTTAAGGGGGTCAAAATTAGATAAGCATGTTTTCGTAATGGGCGGAGGCGGAGGCTGCATACGTGACACATGACCTACCATTCTGTTTCTTATGTTGAAAACTTTAGAGGGACTGATGTCAGGCAAGTACCAAGTATTGAACATTTGAAACTTAAATACACCATAACCTCTGTATAACACTATTGTTGGGGTCCATAGCATAAACCGTGTTAGTTAAACAACCGTGTTATATCCAACCAAAATGTATAGAATATATTGAAAAATGACCATTTATGATCATTTTTCAATATAATCTATACATTTTTGGGATCCATCTATGAATCATGTTATATCCAAAACCGTTTATGGTCATTTTTCTATATAATCTATACATTTTTTGGGCTCCATCTTTGAACGTGTTATATCCAAAACTGTGTTATAACGAACCGTGTTATAAAGAGGTAGTAGTGTAACAAAAAGCTATGGGCTGTAGCACATTTTCAAAATTGTATAAAATATATAAGAAAATTCTGCGGTAGTCTGCAGCCTTAGAATCAATGGAAGAAGTTCAGTGTACCTTAAGAAGTTATAAGATAATTCAGGACTTCCAAACTTATTTCAATCGTTGGATCCAGTATAAGGTACAAGGTAATAGTTGCCTTGAATTATTTAGAAAGCTTCCACTTAGTAAGTATCAATGAGTTAGCGCTCATTACGTACGTGCGTAAACCGCGTAATATGAGTTAGATAAATATTTGCAGTAAAGAGACACCAACTAACAAAATATTTTCTCCTTTACCATGAATTGGGAGCAAATTCCTTCCTTTAAGAGTAGCCCCTCTTTTGGAAGCGATACTAGGGAGAACTTTACAAGACTTTTCCTGAGTATGCGCAAAACTGTTTCCGTTATGGCTACACCACTGGGCATGAAGGGTATAATCAAAGCACTGATAGCACTGATGGGCCGATTGTGGACTGTATGATGGGAAAATTCCTGAACGGAGACTTAAGACAGTTTTTTTAACCCTTAACTTCCTGCAATTTAAGCAAACAGTGCAGACCCTGATCAGACGCCGCGTCTTGCGGCGTCTGATCTTGATCTGCACTGTTTGCCAATTTTGCAAATGTCCCAGTTTAGGTTTTACATATAACCCTCTATCAACAGCACTCTGACGTCACGGCGACAAAACTGGCGCGGCTATAAATTTAACCGTGGATTTTTGTTAACGCGCGGTTTGATTACATTGGTCAGTGATAATTACGTGGACAACTACCTTCTGGAAATTTTGGCGTTTGTATACTATAGCTCGATTGTAAACAATATCGAACCAAAAAGTTGAGCAAACGACATCACTACAATAATAGGTCCATCTAACATGTACCCCATCCACTATATACATATGTATACAAACAGGAGCATGTCGGGGTCTGCATAATTTGACGGATTTCGCGACGTATGAAACAGCTTTTCAATTAGTTGGTAACTTTTTAGCAACTGTTTTGTTTTACCGCATAAATGTATCTCAATGCGCCTTATGGCCAAGATCTTCTTCCTCCTCGGTCTATAGTGCGCCCAGCTAAGACTCTGATCAGACTGTGCGAATGCTCAGGCTGATATGAGTCTTCGCTGGACTGACATGTCCGAGGATACATTTTGAAACGTTGCAGCACAGTCATGGTATATTTCTTGTTAATAAAGAAAGCGAACAATAACCAGTGCGCTATATCAAAATGTAAAATAAATGAACAATCAGTTGATACATCCATTGTAATGACAACGGCCATAATAGTTATAAATGACAGAGAACGCAGGAAAATGACTCTTAAGGTCTATCTACGGTCCCCCCGCGACTAAGGCCAAGATCACCCTGTGTAGGCAGATCTCTGAGATGGTAAGATCTAGGCATTTTCTGTTCGCCAATCTAACCAATAAAATCCAGTCATTTTGTAAGCAGGTTAAGCCTGTGCCAAAGCCTTCTTTGTCCGATTGTGCCACAAGAGCCCTTTTCCCAAGTTGAAAATCAAATAATGTTCCGTGAAATGTCAAAGAGCTATAGAAGAGAAATAGAAAAGTCAATACCATTTATAATATTTCAATGAAATATGTTAAAGTTATCTCAACAACAGTCAGGAATCAGGTGTTGCTATTTTACAAACATATTAATCTTTACAAGTCAGTAGAAAGTGGAGCTAATGTCATAGAGACTCAGGGCATTCCAATTACAGTCAAATCCGCTCTTTATTGTGAAGCTACAAAGCGTTGATATTCTGTGTACAAAATGCACAGACTCAGATCAGACTGCGCATGCGCAGTCTGATCTGAGTCTGCGCATTTCGCACCAATTCGATAACACCTTTCCGCTTAGAATATTGCAAACCAGTTATGTTTATTCTTGTTCGCCCGCGGCTTGTTTTAGAATTACACATACTGAGAGATAAACAGCCATTACTACTAAATACAGTAATAATTCCGAAAGTTAAACTATGCAGGTTAATCAGCGTCTTATCTGCTCGTTTACATTAGATTTTCTAGAAAGTTAAGCATCGCGATTACCCATCCAGCTATTCACCTTGATATAAGTTACTTAACTGCGTGAGAAAGCTAATCCATCTACCCGTGCCGCCATAAATGCCGGACTCCTTGTGATTCGTGATTATGGCATTTCCTGGGTACCTTCACTTGTATATTTCTTTTCTCCATAGCGAACCTGTAATGCATATTCCGTTACATCCCCTCTCCCCTCTTCTCCTGTCACAAGCTGGTAAGATAGGAGCCCACGTAACGCGGACAGGAATACCTATCCCTGCATACTGGGTTCCGGAGGTGATGATGGTGTCATCTTATATCCCACCCCTGCCACCACATATGTAGCATTTTGTAGGGTTTCCACGAAGTCAAGCATCGCGGCCTTCCATCCAGGTATTAAATGCAGTATGTGCTGCTTAAAAGGAAAGTTTCACTAAATAAATGCAACATGCTTTAACCCCTTCAATCTTACAAACCAATACAGATAGCTTTGCAAACAATACTAATCCAGATGAAACGGTTCGTAAAGAGCCATCTTATCAAAATTAGCATTGTTTGAGATTCAATTATTGATTTTTTACTCAAACTCCTATTTGCAACAATGGATGTGTCCAAATTCAAAGATGGAATGTCCATTTCAGACCTTCAGGGGTGAAAGGGTTAGGTTATTCAGCTCTACAAAGCAAGCTTGATCAAACCGATTACAAAATGACAGATAATGTAGTTTACATTTTTATGTGTGAGCATATGAGTCGCCATTTTGCACATTTTATTAGATTTTTATTTATTTAGTTATTTATTTTTGGAACACACAAATTATAAGGAATATTCTGCTGATGTGAGCTAGTTGATAGTTCAATATGTAAATGAACTGGTCTTGGCTGAACGTATATGTCGTATTTATTTCACAACGTATATGTCGTATTTACTTCGTACTTTCTGTGTGAAACATATATTACGAGGGCAAGCCAATAAGTAATCAGCCTATCCCATTTCCAATTGACGGAGACACCCAAGATTTTTCATACCTTGTTTCAAATAATGTTTTAGGCATGAGGGCAAAATTGCATCCTTAGCGTGTCATTCACTCATAAGATATTGAATGTCAAACATGGCTAGCGATGCAAAAGTAAGCTTTTCGTCAAAAGTTGAGTACCGTGCTTGTATTTAAAAGGGAAAACAGGTCAGGAAATATATTGGGAGTTGACCAATGTTTATGGGTCTTCTGCACCATCGTATGCACAAGCTAAATTCTGGGTTGGGGAATTCAAACGCAGTAGAACGTCTCTAGAAGACGAAACCAAGTCTGGACGCCCATCAGATGCCACCGATGAAGAAATGTGTAGCAAAGTACGGGATCTGGTGTACTCTGATAGGCGAATTAAGGTTGAAGAAATAACGTATGCATTACACATTTCACATGGTAGCGTTTCAACAACTTTACATGATCGCTTGGGTATGCACAAGCTAACAGCCCGTTGGGTCCCAAAATCCCTAAGCGACGAGCAAATGGCAACCAGAGCATCAGTATACAGCGCATTGTTGAAGCGGTTTATGTCAAAGGAAAATGATTTCCTTCCACGTCTGTTGACTGTAGATGAGACCTGGGTCCATTATTATGAACCAGAGAATAAAGCTCAAAGTCGCCAGAGTGTAGAGCCGAGGTCTTCGAGGCCAAAGAGGTTCAAAATGCAACCCTCTGCTGGCAAGGTGATGGCAACTGTATTTTGAGAATGCACAAGGCGTTATTATGTTGAACTTTCTAGCAAAGAAAAGTACAATAACAGTTGCGTATTATGCAAATTTGCTCGACCAGCTGAGAACTGTGATCCGTGAAAAACGCCGAGGTAAACTCTCCAAAGGGATTCTGGTCCAACAGGACAATGCGAGAGTCAATTGCAAAATTGCAATGGATGCTGTTGAGCGTAATGGGTACGAGCTCATACCGCACCCCGCCTATTCTCCGGACTTAGCTCCTAGTGACTATTTCCTATTCCCAAACTTGAAAAAGGATATCCGTGGACGTCATTTCCGGTCCAACGAAGAAGTCGTGGCGGCAGTTGAGGAGTGGCTCAAAGACAAGGGCCCTGGCTTCTTCAGTTCTGGGCTGATGGCACTGGAACACCGTTGGTCCAAGTGCATTATTCTAGAGGGCAATTACATCGAAAAAGAAGAGATCGATCTCACCCAGAAATAAGTTAGGTTGTTTTTTTTATTGACTCGCCCTCGTACTATGTCATGGCTCTAAATAAGTCGATCTTTTAATCGATTATTTTTTTTTCTCATATCTCTATAAAACATGCGTTAACTTGTGAGTACTTATTAAACGTGCTTCACAGAAGCGCTTAAATTTAATACCCACAAGCGTTTTTTTTTTTTTTTTTTTTTTTTTTTTTTTTAAAGAAAATTAAAAAAAAGTGTTTATCTAGTAATGTAGACTGGCTCCAGTCTCCAGTGACTATTTTGTTTAATATAATCCTGTTTGACAACCCACACAAATAAACCAAGATAATATCATGACTTTAAAGTCATTATATTATTTTGGTTTAATTTTAGTGGATTATCAAACAGGATTATAACAATAGATATTTAGTCACCGGTGACTGGAGTCAGTCTACTAATAATCTTGATACGCCTCGTATCTACAGCTATGTAAGTTATGGCCTTTAACACCACGAAAACATGCCTATATAAAATTGACCCCATTAAACCCCACTTTTATATAGTAAAACTGGGGTTTACAGGGTATCCATTATTTTTCTTATTTCTGCCCAAAACATAGATTGTGGGTACTCGTTAGAACCGCCTCGCCGAGGCGGTTCTAACGAGTACCCACAATCTATGTTTTGACCAGAAGTTTGAGAAATATCCGAATTTTTATCTAAAATTTTTCATTTTTTGGTTAAAATGCTCAGTATATTTGAATAGGCATGTTTTCGTAATGAACCACGATAAAGCCTTTGGTTGATACATTTATACATTAAAAAGGTGGCTAGAAAACAAGGAAAGAAAAAAAGAACATGAAAAACCTGAAAATTAAGTAAATCTATTTGAGTACCTGGTGATGTATCTAAAACGTGCTGACTGAAAGCGACGGCTTCCCTGTCAAAATTGTTTTGCCCTTTTTTGAAAATGGGTCTACTTTAACATGAAAGAAGTTGCTCCTCATTGGAGCACTTTCTTTCCTTTTAGAGTAGAGCCCTTTCAGAAGGGGTTTGGTGTTCAGGAAGACAAACGGGGAATCAAAAAGTTGCCATCTTTGTAGACTGAAAATGGTGGAAATCTACCAAGTGTTTCTGTAGCCGTTCTTACGGTTAACTGGTACATATCAGGCAGGTTATGCATGGTCTGGTCTGAGTCTTTTCTGTTTGCACACCCAGCATCAAGTAGGTTTGGCAGTGTTTAGGCTCATTTGAATATCTAGTTCATTAATCCTGTCCTTGTTCGAAGAACTAATAGAAAATCTCCATACGGTCCGAGCCAACGGAAAAGAAGACTTAGCCTTGTAATGTGTACAAAACGTTGTCTTAGCTTAAAATCTCCACCCACTCAGTTCATTCAGTCATTGTTGCTCGTAAATTGGAATGCCAAAACATAGAAATATCATGCTAGAGAAGTAACGGCCCGGCTGGACAGCATCCATGCGCTGTCAGTTGAGGACCATTCCTGTTGGCATATGGTGTAAGGTGGGTTTTCCGCTGTTCGCACGCGAAGTGGAGAGGTTTAGTCAATATTAGAAATTACGATCGCGACCAAGAGCTCTTCACTGCGAGTGTTTAAAGTTCAGCAACTAATGCAAAATGACATCAATATTCCGTGGCGAGGCGACCAAGATGTGGAACGTTAATTTTCTTGTAGCCAATACCACAGAATTAAACGTTGTACAATCGAAGGAGTGTAGTTATAATTAATGGGCAATACCACACAATTAAACGTTGTACAATCAAAGGAGTGTAGTTGTAATTAATGACCAATTAATGGTCATTCAGCGCATTAACCCAGTGAGCATTCTATTGAAATCTCTATCGGACCGTTATCGGTGCGACAGGTACCCTGTCGGACCGACAACGGTCCGATAAAGATTTTAAATAAAATGCTAGCTATGTTATTATTAATGGTATTCGTCTTCTTCTTTGTCTTCTTCTTCTTCTTCTCATCCCGTACTGGCACAGTTTTTATGGTTGTTATAGTTTTTACTAATACACTACAACCTCTTTATAACACGGTTCGCTATAACACGGTTTTGGATATAACACGGTTTAAAGATGGATCCCAAAAATGTATAGATTATATTGAAAAATGACCATAAATGGTCATTTTCAATATAATCTATACATTTTTGTTTGGATATAACACGATTGTTTAACTAACACTGTTTATGCTATGGACCCCGACAATAGTGTTATAAAGAGGTTGTGGTGTAGTTCATAGCATTATAGGAAATAGACTACATGTACCACTGGTTATTCCTTATATACTATATACATTTCTGCAAATGCCCTGAATCCCATAGATATTCTGTTTTATATTCGAAGGGTAACTACTATCAACCTGCCTGACAGCAGTCCCTCTGAAAAGTCCAAATCCAGGCCTGAGGTTATAAAACTTTTTTTCATGCTCAACTCAGCTGAGCATGCTCAGCTGAGTTGAGCATGAAAGAAGTTTTAAAAAATTGTCATTATTTTAAGATTTGTAAGCAAAATAAATTTAATGCTCAGCTGAGGAGCATTTAAAAAAGTATCATAACCGCGGGTTATAAAAAGGTTTGGTAATTTATGTGACATGTAAGAAGGTCTCGACGGGTACATGTAAAGGTAGTATTGTATTTCATCACGAAAACATGCCTATATCAGTTTGACCCCCTTAAACCCCACTTTTATGTAGTAAAACTGGGGTTTACAGGGGTATACATTACTTTTCTTATTTCTGCTCAAAAACATAGATTGTGGGTACTCGTTAGAACCCTCTCATCGAGGCGGTTCTAACGAGTACCCACAATCTATGTTTTGAGCAGAAATATGAAAAAAATAGAACTTTTTTATCTGAAAATTTTCAATTTTTTGGTGGTAAAATTTTCAGTATATTTGAATGGGCGTGTTTTCGTAATGTTCTTCAAATGTCTTTCTAGTCCTAGTCTCATTTTTATTAATGATTTCTAGGAAGTTACTATCAGGGGTTTCATTAAGGGGCGGAGAACGGGGACTTTCCCCTACTAGTGAGGCAATTTTCCACTGCTACTTTTGACAAATGTGCACAGTTTTTACCGTAATAGCCCTAAGTATTGGGACAGATAGGCCTTTGCAAATAGTGTAGATTCAGATCAGACGCCGCAGAATGCGGCGTCTGATCAGGGTCTACACTGTTTGCCATACATACAGCATATTAAGAGGTTATAGAATTGATTTCCTAAAAATTTAGGACATGTATGGTACATGTAAGGAGTTAAGATATCCGGGTACTCAAGTGTAACTATGGTTTATATAGAGCATACAGAACCACCCGCCTTCTTTGTCTTGACGTAATGGGTGTCAGAAAAGTTAGTGAAACCTTCGGACTATCTAAGCTTTATAATAAGCTCTAACATTAACATTCTAAATAATGTGTAGTACAGCTAGGGTTGTGGAATTATCAAATTTTATGACTTGTCCATGGACAAATAAATGGTGAAAATCCACTTGTCCAACCAAGATTTACCTGCCCGAAAATTGCCGTTGTTTATCATTTCTTGAAGAAAACATATGCTCTTATGTTGTGGGCACTCACGAAAATCGCATCGAATAACCCACAACATATATGTTTTCTTCGAGAAACGTAATCCCCTTAGGTAGAGCTATGCAGTCCGTGTCTCAGGACAAGTACAGTCGAATCTCAATGGCTCGAACAGCTTAGAAACCATGGAAATTCGTTCGATACATGGGTAGTTCGAGCCACTGAAGGTTAATCATGGCACCAGTTCAGGAAGCAAACAACGATAATTTATGGAAATCTTTTCGATTTTCTACACAATGATTGTATGTTGAGTGTACTCATTAGAATCGCCTCGGTGAGGCGATTCTAATGAATACACACAACATACAATTCCATGATAAAAATATTTGTTTTCTTGAGCTATTGGAAGAATTTTGTAGGGACTGAAAAAAGAGTTCGAATCATCCACGGTAAACGAGCCATCCGTGTTCGAGCCATTGAGGTTATACTGTAAACTGAAATTTCTTACTTGTCCTCAGGGAAATGGGAAGTTGGACGTCGGGCATGGTGTTTCCATAGCCCGGCCATAGTTTATGCTGTTGGGAAATCAATGAGTAAAACCACATAAACAATCATGTTGTTCAACAAATAAGTTAAATCGGATGGAAGACATTTAACACTCCATATCACAGACAAGTAATTTGACTTTTTTGCTATGTAGGTACAGTTTCCTAGTTATTTCATATATGAAAATAATAAGATAATAAAATGGTATTGTAATAAAGTCGAAGTTATTGTATCGATGATATAACTGGCCGAGACAAATAAGAAGAGAACTCCGCAATAAAATGAGTCCCACAAAAATACCGAACTAATTAACATGCAAATTCATACGCGCCACATCGTCAGAAAACGTACCCCGCAGTCACACAACGTTGAAAAGCCTTCGAACATGTGCGTCCAGCGAAGATTCAGATCAGCCTGCGCATTCGCACAGTCTGATCAGAATCTTCACTGGGCGCATTCTGCATAGCCAAGGAAGAAGCACGCAAAGTTGGTTCATGCGGACGACGAATACTTTGATCAGATTGCGCGGATGCGCAGGCTGATTTGAGTCATCGTTTTGCGCACATGCCAAAAGATACGTTTTCTCGCATTGAGGATCATACACCAATGGAGACAGACATGAATATAATACACCAGACTGAAGAGAGAAACTTGCATTAAATAGAACAGAAGATGTCCCGGAATAGCCATAACACAATCACAGAACATAAGCCTATTAACCCTTAAAGCGCCAAGCAAAATTTGTAGCAGACGACATTTATTTTTATTTGTTTAATTTTTCAAAGAAAACAAATCTTGATATTTCATGTGAATCATCTGCCATGCAGACGATTCACATAAAATATCAAGACTTGTTTTCTTTGAAAAATTAAAAAAAAAAAAATTCAAAATGTCGTCTGCTGCAGTTGTGATTGGCGCTTTAAGAGTTAATGACCCCAAGAGAAGGAGCAAACAAACCATGATAGACAGCCTCCAAAATAATATGAAATAAGGCACTGCCTTTGATGCAAACACACTCAGCCATCTATTTTTTTTTTTTTTTTTTTTTTTTTTTCTGATATGTATAAATTTGTTTACAAAGAGTTAACCTCACGCGCCGGGGTCAAATGGTGTCACGTGATATGTTCGGTAATATTTTTATTTGCATTTGTTTTTTTTTTTTAATTCAGTAGAGCTTATTATTATTTATTCAAAAGCAACTTTGAACCTGTTTATCAATAGTTATTTATTTATTTATTTATTTATTTGGATTATTCGTTATTGGTCCGCTTGGCGAACGAGATAAAACGAAGTTTGCTACGAGACGTCACACGAGATTTGGGTGCCTAAGTACATCTGTGTATGTTGTTAGCCTCTGTACAATAATGCAAACACTTCGTGTGTTTGCTATAAATGAAAATACCCAGGAAATGACACAATCACGAAGCACATCCCTCCCGAGGCACCAAAAGAATGAGAGATGAGGAACAAATAAGGACAGAACAAACGACACATATGAAACCACAAACCCATAAACAAAGAAGAACTGCAACAGAGGAACCGCCTTGGAAGCTACAGACCAAAGAAAAGCAAAGCCACCAGCTCCCTCTTCTTTAGACTGGCTCTAGTCTCCCGTGACTAAATATTTTTCTTATAATCCTGTTTGATAGTCCACTAAAATAAAACCAAAACAATATCATGACTATAAAGGCTGGTCACTTAAGTGGCCAGCCTTTATAGTCGTGATATTATTTTGGTTTTTTTGTTAGTGAATCATCAAACAAGATTATAACAAATATTTAGTCACAGGAGACTGGAGCCAGTCTACCTCTTCCCCAACAAGTTGATCACAATGCTAGATAGACTGGCTCCAGTCTCTAGTGACTAAATAATTTTTCTTATAATCCTGCCAGTTTGATAATGCACTACTATACAATCAAAAAAAAATATCATGACTATAAAGGCTGGTCACTAGTGACCAGCCTTTATAGTCATGATATTATTTTGGTTTTATTAGTTGATATTATTTTCGTTTTATTAGTCACTGGAGACTGGAGCCAGTCTTATTGCTAGAAAGCGTTTATTGAAGCCAGAACCTAATACGAGTTTTATGTCCCTTGATCCAGAAGTTCAACGTAAACATTTTTTTTTCTGAGCACTTTTTATATTGCCAGGTATTGTTTGTTTGTTTGTGTTGAGGTTTTACGGCCCAGTCAACCCAATGGGGTCATGTCGAGCGCGGTCAGTTTACCTAGCCACACGTTTACTGGGCAGGCTTAGTCCTCTAAGCGGTTAACCAGTATTGTGCACATTCTTTCGCCAGAAACTGACAACTGCCCTTCTTGTATTGCCAGGTATACCTGACTTCGTAAATTTAATTTCAGCTATCTGGACAGAAATCTTTGAACTAAGTCATCTCTACAACTTTACTTCGTTCAAACAGAAGTGCTTATCTCTAAAGCCAGAAACACTTGAATGTCAGGGTCTGCTTGTGTGTTTGAAGTTGACTGACAGTTAATCCTTGCCACTCTCTGGGCGAATTCAGCAGACAGCAAACTGTCGATATTGTTTTCCTTATTTCCCCCCAGAAAAACAGACTACAGGAAGATTATTTTATGTTGTTATGTGTCAAATCCCTTTGTTTAAAATGCAATAAAATGTTGCATGCTTTTTGTTGTTGTTGGTTTTTTTTTGTTTTTTTTTTTTACTGTTGCTATTTCTTTTCAAAGAAAAGGTTTTGACTTTTTATGGGAATTGTCTCCAAACGAGCAGACAATTCGCATGGGATATCAAAACTTGTGAAAAATATTTCAAAATGTCGTCTGTTGATTTTTTTCCAGCATACTGAATGTTAATTTAGCACTACGTTACGTTACGTTACGTTACGTTACGTTACGTTACGTTACGTTATGTTATGTTATGTTATGTTACGTTTGAATCTTATTCTCCCTCACACCCAGCACCGATATAAAGATAAATATCTGTAGACTGACAGCCCCGGGGAAGATCTTGCTTCGTTTCACGTCGGTTTCTGTTGAAAAATCCCCAATAATGTGTAATGGGCAGCGTAAATACAATTAAAGGAGATACATTCCGTACACCACATTCCACCACAGCCTACAAATTCCATTCCAACACAGCCTACGAATCCCTACGCATGATCTAGGGCTGTTGTACAGATACATAGTTGCCTCTCGTTATCTCAAACGCTGGTAACTAAATACTACTGCTTAAGTCAAACTAAATAAGGGACAGTATTTGTTTAGTTCGCTGTATATTCTTTACATTTCATAACCTATTATCTCAAACTACTGTTATCTCAAACCAAAAATTATGGCCCCTTGCGTTTGTGATAACGAGAGTTGACTGTATTTTACTGCAGATTCTTTAAGCGGGCAACGACCCAGTAAGCATTCTACATAAATCTACAGCGGACCGTTACTGGCCCGTCAGGGTAGCTGACGGGCCGATAACGGCCCGCTGTAGATTTATAAAGAAAGCTAGCTGGGGAAGACCCTGATCAGGCTGCGCACATGGCATAATGGCCCATTTCTCATGTTACTTATCATATAATCTCGATGCAGATTTCATGCCAGGCTAAGTCATATTCACCTCAGTGAAAGTAGTTTCATGATTTACATTTTCATTTGATATTTATCACTTTAATTGGTTTTCAGTTGTTTTGTTGACTGAGAGAACTAATTGAGGAGATTTAAATGAAAATCACCATAGCGAATACGCGAAAACCTGGATGCCCGTTGCCAGGCACTAGAGCAACCTGTGTGCCCGGGTTGTCTAACAGACAAGATTCCGGAGATTGTGAAAACATTCGAGCCGTAACGTCAGAAAACGTACCTTTCGGACGGGTGAGCCCAGCGAAGATTCAGATCAGCCTGTGCATTCGTGCTGTCTAATTAGACTCTTCACTGGATGTATTTTGCGTAACCAAGGATACAAAGTTTCTTCATGTGGACAAAGAAGACTCTTATCAGACTCCGCGGATAAGCAGGCTGATTTGAGCCTTCGTTGGTTCGCAAGTACCAATTATTGACAATTTGAATTTAACCCTTATCTTGCCTTTCGCGACAATAGTCGCGCTGGGGGGGTCTGTCAACTCAAAAGCCTGTCATACTTACAATATACCACATGCAACCATTCAGAGCAAGTGTTCCTATACAGGAGTGAACCTACTTTCATACAAACACGCCACTTTTCATTAGATAGTCAGGTGCTGGATTTTACCCACACTAAAAAAGACCGAGAATACCAAATTTCAAGCTGCCATTAATTTCAGCACTCACTTCAACAAATTGATCAGGCTTTTCTGGAAAAAAAGCCCATAACACCTGAATCATTTCCAGTGAGGAAGAAGTAGGAATAACAGTAGAACCTATGTATGTCACTCGTTTCATTCGCAATAGTACACAGTAGGCACTGGGCTCTTGTAATTTTTAAACGGTTCCCGGTTTACACATGACTGTCACGTGACTTTCTAGTCACGTGACCATCCTTTCTCCGGTAAAATGGCCACCTAGGATCGGCAAATTATACGTGAAAATTTCATGAAAATCGAGGTAAAATTCAGGGGGTAATGACTTCTCAAGTAGAGGTACCCCCTCTTACAGGCCTGATTCATTTTATTTCCGGCAAGAGAAGGGTTAAAATAAAAATATTGTTGGCAGTAGAACATTTGCAAATAATGTAACATATATTAGTAAATCCACGGTAGTCTGTTGAAGACTGGAGACCCCTAAACGGGTAATTGGCAAAGAGTGCAGACCCAGTTCAGACGCCGCAGAACGCGGCGTCTGATCAGGGTCTCCACTGTTTGCAAATCGTTCAACCATTTTTGTTTAGGAATATATACATCATATAGCCTGACATATCTAAAATCGAAAATGGACTCTTCTAATATACAGTGTGAGAGAGTTTATTCTGTCTTTAATGGGATTTTCTAAACGGACGAACATTAATTTGTAATATCTGTCTAATATACCACCTTGTTGGTTACCTTCTTTTGAACAGGTGGGTTTTCTTTGATTCCTCGTGTTCAAAGTCATTTTGTTCTTCTGGTTAGCGCTCGCTACGCTCTCATTAAGAAAGAAAATGTTCGAAGTACAGTTGACTCTCGTTATCTCGACTTCCTTATCTCGAATAAATGCTTATCTCGAAGTGAAAATATGGTCCCTGTCTTCAAAATTGAAATCTAACAACAGGAGTAAATTCTTTTCTTTCAGAGTATAGTCCTAAAATTTACTGGAACAATCAAAAAACATTCCTGTGAAGCAATTCTGCTGAAAATGCAAATTTTAAACAATACAAGCAACAAGCAGACAGCCGTGTCTGTCTGTCTGTCTCTGTCAGCATTTTTATTCTCTCTCTCTCTCTCTGTCTCTCTCTCTCACACACACACTTACACATCTCTCCCTTGCTATTTCTAAACAACATACCTCTGTCTTCAATTTTTGGTATTCTGAACAGCTGTGTGTGTGTGTGTGTGTGTGTGTGTGTGTGTGTGTGTGTGTGTGTGTGTGTGTGTGTGTGTGTGTGTGTGTGTGTGTGTGTGTGTGTGTGTGTGTGTGCACCTGTTTTAACCAGCTTTCGAGGTCCGAAATAAGTTTGCGCACACACAGTCCGAGGTCCGAAGTTAAAGCGAGCTCCAACTGTCAGACCTCGTTTCGCCTTTGCCTCGTTTTCGGGCAGTATGTCCAGTTAGGAGTTAATATAACCCGGTACTAGGGTGGACCCCGGAACACGGCAAGTAGCCTCGGAAAGATAGTGTGCTCGGATGTAAACACAAGTGTGCTCGGATGGACTTGTGTGTTACCTCGCAAGTAGGTGTTTATTACAGACGGGCGGAACACACACACGGATCTCTGTAAGACAAACACGCGGATTTCTGTTTGAATACACACTGTGTGTCCTGCGAGGTCCTAAAGGCGTCCTCGCTTTACACCTTGTGTGTGTGTGTGTGTGTGTGTGTGTGTGTGTGTCCCTCTCTCTCTCTCTCTCTCTCTCTCTCTCTCTCTCTCTCTCTCTCTCTCTCTCTCTCTCTCTCTCTCTCTCTCCATTTTTTTGTTATTTCTGAGCAACATACCAGCTACGCCAGCTGGTTTATATTTTATTGATTCTTGCACGGGCCATACAGTACCTAGATTAACCAGAAGATAAACTGTATATACACGGAGGACTTGTTAAGGAGGAAAATATAGTTATAACTATCGGATAATACCTCTCATTTCTCCATAAAAACATATGTTGAGGGTACTCAATAGAAGCGCATCTGCGAGGCGCTTCTAATGAGTACCCACAACATATTTTGTTATGGCGAAATGGAGAAAATTATCCCAGAATTATCACCAAATACTCCTCCTTAGCAAGTCCTCTGAATTTTACATATAATAATACTTGAAAGTCGCCATAAAAATTGCGATTTGGGGCATATGCTATCAGTGAAAACCCGAGCCAACTGATCAAGATATTTCTCTTGGTATCTCAATTCAACAGCATCCAATTATTCAGTGAGTAGACTTTGACAGCCTTAAACAGACTGTTTGGATGTTGTTCGTCTGTACATCGAGGGTCCCTTTTCCCCACCCAGGCTCAATTATTTGCTGCATGCAGGTGTGTAAGTGTATACAGTAAATTAATCAGATCTCTAGACAAAATGATTCTTTTCCCCCAAAACGCACTCTTTTGTTGTTTTCTTCTTCTTTCTCTCCATGAACTTATACGATGCAGTGTCCATTCTAATCACCTCGGAGGGTCGATTTTAAAGAGCATTATAACGTAAGTATTTGTAGAGAAACAAATAAATAATTTGTCAAGATTCTTTTTGTCAGAGCTATGGATACATGAACATATTGTACAGCCCAAAAAACTCTCTTGGCACAAGAATCTGTTTAATCCATTGATATGCTTGTTTCTTAAAGCGAAAAGAAATATTGGTAAGTAATGTATCTGATATGCTAGAGCTAGACAAACCGTGCATTTAAAGCAAATTTGATCAAAATACGATGGAAATAAGTAAGATATCAAGGATTGAAGACATCAAAAATACCTTTAAGAGCGTCGCCATTTTGAATATTTAATAAGGCTTAATGACGTCGTAAAGCCAGAATTAACTACACAAAACCCTAAAAAAGTAAGATTTGCAAACAATTCAACCTCTATAGTTGTACATATAGTTTCTTCTCTAGGCATTTTATTGATTTTGCTTGAAAACGGCATTCGTATCTATCAGAAAGAAGATTTCATTTAATATTTTTAAATGTTCGAAACCTCATCACGAAAACATGCCTATATAATGTTGACCCCCTTAAACCCCACTTCTATACAGTAAAACTGGGGTTTACAGGAGTATACATTATTTTTCTTATTTCTGCTCAAAAACATAATTTGTGGGTACTCGTTAGAACGAGTACCCACAATATATGCTTTTGAGCAGAGATATGAAAAATATCAAAATTTTTATCTGAAAAATTTCAGTTTGTGGTGGTGAAATTTGCAGTTTGTTTGAATAGGCTTGTTTTCGTAATATCATTAAATATTGGTAGTTTTCTTAGTTTTCCTCGAAAACAGGCTTCGACATTTCATGCATATTGTCTTCTTAGGAAGCAATGTGCATGAAACATCAAATAAAAGTCAAACAGATTGCCTTTGTAAACAAAGAACACATTACAGATAGAAAATGGGAGCCTCGGTTTTACTGAGACTCTTCATAAGCCTATTTTCTGGGAAAGGTAAGAAAAACAAAGTAAAATGTCGTCTGTTATTCTATTTTTACCCAGCAGGCTAAGCACTAAACAAATTGCGGTCACGAGTGAGATAACTCGATAAAATTTCGATTTTATGGCATCTGATAAACTTTTCTACGTTTATTTTCATATCCGATGACATTTACGAATCTATTTAAATATTATTTACAGTTTGCTCGCCAAAATAATCTATTTCTTACTCAAGAGGTGAAATTTGAATTTAACGCCCGTTCCCTGCGGGCACATTGCGTTTAAACACCGTCGCATTAACGTCGATGTGACACCATTTTGACGTTGCATTGACGTTAATGCGATGTACAAAAGTCAAGTGCGAGACATACGTTTATACAACGCCGCATCAACGTCGATTCAACGTCACGACGTTGCATCGACGTTAATGCGACGTTGTATAAACGTCATGAGCCCGCTATGTTATAATAGTAAGGTTGTGTTTAAGAAATAGATCAGCTCTAGCAGTGATTTGTTGAGTAATAAATCACTGTTTGGAGGTCAGTTGTAAAGTAGATCAAATCACGAGCGCGGAGCGCGAGTGATTTATCTTCTTACAACTGACCGACAAACTGTGATTTATTACTCAACAAATCACGCACAAGAGCTGATCTATTTCGATTCTAACACATAGAAAACGACGAAAATGTAATTTTATTCTTTAGATTTTTCAAACTTTCCGCCATCGAATAAAGAAATCCCGCCAAAAGTTTTGACTGTAATGCTGACGTTCACATGCATTTCTAACGTTGTTGAAGTGAGAAAAACGACGTTTCACCGTCTAACGTCGTAGAAACTAAGATTGACGTCAGCAGCGTGTCGAAATGACGTCGGAAAGGCGCCAGATAGCGTCGCGCGTTTCCGCCCAGTGATTTATTGCATAATATATCACTGATTCTAATGCACTCGCGTATGTAACGCGACGTCTGATTGGATAACGTCAAAAATTTGCGACGGTATATTTAGGGGATAACTGCTTTCAAATTTGGCATTTGGGGAGGTAAATCGGCGGTTTTACGGTCGGAAATTTCGTTTTACGGCGACGCGTCAGCGGAGCCGTAAAACGTAATTTGCGACCGTAAAACCGCCGATTTACCTCCCCAAATGACAAATTTGATGCAGTTATCCCCATTCTAATGCATTTATTCATTTTTTTCTATTGAAAAAATGTACTGTTTGCACAAAACGACAAGTGCTGTGAGCTGCGTAAAACCAAATGCCAGCCAATGAGATGCGACGTTACGTGATGACGTCGGATTTGCGACAGTATATCGCAGAATATACCGTCGCAAATTTTTGACGTTATCCAATCAGACGTCGCGTTACATACGCGAGTGCATTAGAATCTGCGATATACTGTCGCAAATCCGACGTCATCACGTAACGTCGCATCTCATTGGCTGGCGTTTGGTTTTACTGCAGCTCACAGCACTTGCCGTTTTGTGCAAATAGTACATTTTTTCAATAGAAAAAATGAATAAATGCATTAGAATGGGGATAACTGCATCAAATTTGTCATTTGGGGAGGTAAATCGGCGGTTTTACGGTCGCAAATTACGTTTTACGGCTCCGCTGACGCGTCGCCGTAAAACGAAATTTCCGACCGTAAAACCGCCGATTTACCTCCCCAAATGCCAAATTTGAATGCAGTTATCCCCTAAGTTTAACCATTGGCTATATAGGCGAGGAGTGTTAGAATAAGTAACAACATGCACTCTAGAAGACAAGGAGACAGAGATATGACGGATACAAAAGAGTAAAACCCCCATCCGCCAACAACCAGCTAAAAGTATGACAAATTCGTGCCCCATCTTTATCTCGCCATAACGAGGGCCATCCCAAAAACATTTAAAGTTTTAGCACTTTGTCGGCGAAATCGTCGAATGAAAATTGGCATTTTTTATTTATTCAAATTGTCTCTTTCTCTAAGAACAATAAGAAAAATATTTTTTTTTTTTTTTTTTTTATGTTTTGGTTTTTTATTTACGGACAACAGGCTAAAATGTAACCTTTATATTTGGAACCTCTCTAATGCGTCTGCATAAAGAAAGATGATGAAGATAGGTGCCGTTTTAGTAGGTAGTTACTAAAACTGTTTCTGTGGTTTTAAATACAGCTATAAGACGATAGGCTTGAACTACTCAGAATGCAGGCGCTCCTTCTCAAAACAAAAAAAAAAAAAAAAAAAAAAAAAAAAGAATCAAGTGGGGTGTGTGGGGGCAGGTGGGTAGGGGGAGGAGCAGGCAGAGTTCGCGTGACCATTAAGGAACCACGCCTATTCAAATATATTGAAAATTTTACAACCAAAAAAAAACGAAAATTTTCAGATAAAAAATTCTGATATTTTTCATATTTCTTCTCAAAACATAGGTTGTGGGTACTCGCTAGAACCGCCTCGGCGAGGCGGTTCTAACGAGTACCCACAATCTATGTTTTTAGCAAAATAAGAAAAAATAATTCATACCCCTGTAAACCCCAGTTTTACTATATGAAAATGGGGTTTAAGGGGATCAAAATTATACAGGCGTGTTTTCGTGATGACGGCCATTACAACGTATTTCTATCTTTTTCATTTGTCAACATACTAACATCTGCTCTCAGTTGTCGCCTAGGGCTGCTTGACGGGATTGATACAACAGCTTATCAATATTCCGTGACAATTTATTAAGGGAAGGGACACACATTCCGGGAAGACAACTCTGGCAAACTGTTCGTGCCTCCCTTTTGAAAAAGGGCCCACTGTAAAAGGGAAATATTTGCTCTCACTGCGAGCAAATTCTTTCGTTTTGGAGCAGACTCCTGTTCAGAAGGGCTTTGGTGTGCAGGAACCATTCAGAAAGTCACAAAAGTTGTCTCCCTTGTAAAAATGGCGGAAAATCTACCGAGTGTATCTAGTTCCCTTAAATATTGAAGTACTTTTTGTTTGTATACAATATATATTACAGATTAGACATTTTATACAAAAATGCTCTCTAAGTGTTCGCCCTAATACGTATAAAATATATTTTACAATAAAAAGCTTAACAAACCGTAAAAATTGACACAAGTTTGATCAAAACGGTCAAGAAATAACGAAGTTATTGTTGCTTGAAGAATTTAACATGGCCGACATTGGCGCCGCCATTCTGAATATTTAATGAGATTTCAAGAATTTTTAAATTTTAAAAGTTTGCATTATTTTTATAACCAAAGCATTTGTTTAAAAAATAAATTGCTTATCACTTTAGGAAAAAAATGTTCAAAAACAAAGACAAAATAGCCATCTATATGATATTTATTTTAATACTGCATATTTAATTAGGGCTGTGTGACGTCACAAAGCCTGAAAATGGCGGCCTCCATGAAAGTTGGTTTTCAAATATTTAAACTGCAATACTTTTCTTATTTGCTCGTCGATTTTGATCAAACTAGAATCAAAATTTTCTGCTTTGAAAGTTCTATCCTGATAGACATACCTTCTTCCTTCATTGCCTTTCCCTTTAAGAAGATAACGTTTAACATGGGAGACAACTTTTTTTATTTTCTTTTCGTACATCATGCCCCCTCTGAAAAGGGTTTTATCCTAAATGGAAAGAATTTAGTCCCCTTTGGAGCAAAATCTTTCCTTTTATAGTAAACGCTTTATTCAAAGGGGAGTAAATTACCGGTATTACCAGACCCCTTTTTCAAAGGGGAGCAAAGTATCACCTTTCAGTGTAGACCCCTTTTTCAGGTGAGAGGCAATAAAGATGTGAGAGTTGTCTCCTCTGAAACTTTATCCCTTCCCTTTAAGATATTGAACTAGATAAGCTTGCATGCTTCCGTTCTATTCCATTATTTAATATATAGTCGTATGTTTAAACCAAATATTGAAGAATATCAATTAAGGAGAACTGATATGCTTTCAAGGGAAACAACTCAGTCGAAATTGCTCCCTTCTGAAAAGGGGTCTACTCTAAAAGGAAAGAATTTGCTCCCTTAGGGAGCAAATTCTTTCCTTTTAGAGCAGACCGCTTTTTAGAAGGAGATTGGTATACAATAAAGCAAACAGGAAGTCAATAAAGTTGTCTCCCTTGTCCAAAATTGTAGAAATTCCACCACGTCTATCTATTCACCTTACTTTTTTTATGAAAACAAAAATGAGTAGCTTCTCTCATTATTTGCTCATTACAACATTAGTGTATTTAAATAAGTGTGTGCCGTAAGATTTTGAAATTGGCTCGTTAAGCCAACGCTAATTACTTCAACAAATATACCTAGGCAATTAAATGAGTTAGTTCACATTTTAGAATAAATACGGTAAGAAGTTAAGATGTTGACACAAGGTTAGAATATGTACCATCGAACATGTGCGCACAGTGAAGACTAAGATAAGCCTACGCACCCGCGCAGTCTGATCAGTCTTCGCAGTCCGCTTAGAGAGACCATGAATCCTTGGCTATCCGAAGACTGATTTCGCAAGCGGATTGGAGTCTCCGCTGTGTGCACGTTTCTGAAGTTACGTTTTCGTCCGTTGCAGTTCCTTTGGGTATTTACGGTTACACTGTCCAGTATTGTAGAGATAACCGTACCCCTGGTAGATCTATAGATAAGGCATCTTTATCACCCAAATATCAGATATTGATATAGATATTTTCTATTTCTCCATGAAAACATATGTTGTGGGTACTTATTTGAAGCGCCTCACCGAGATGCTTCTGATGTGTACCCTCATCATATATTGGGTGGTATATAGTTGGGTGAGACAAAGGAATCGTGTATATTTCGACACTAGGGCGTCCAACTGATATTGGCTTACAGTTGGGCAAGGCTTGCTATCCTTGAAGCAGATACGGGTAGAAGAGGAATGTATTTATTTCTTCTGTCTCTTCAGTTTCATTCATCTTCCTCTTTCTCCTCTGTCCCTCTTTTTCATCCTCTACTATCTCTTCTATCTCTCTTCTCCCTTTCTCTGGGAGACAACACGAAAAGACCCACAAGGGTTGAAGTATCGTTAAAACACAACACAATCAAACACCTCATTACAGTCGAACCTCAATGGCTCGAACATCTTCGGGACCATGCAAATTCGTTCGAAACATGGGTAGTTCGAGCCACTGAGGGTAATCATGGCACCAGTTCAGGAAGCAAATAGTGATAATTTAGGGAAATCTTTTCGATTTTCTACACAATGATTGTATGTTGAGTGTACTCATTAGAATCGCCTCGATGAGGCGATTCTTATGAGTACGCACAACATACAATTTCATGATTAAATAAGAAAAAATCATTAACTATTTGTTTTCTTGAGCTATTGGAAGAATTTTGTAGGGTCTGAAAAAAGAGTTCGAATCATCCAAGGTAAACGAGCCATCCGTGTTCGAGCCATTGAGGTTATACTGTATGTAGTTTCGTGGACAAATACGGATACCTTCTTACCAATAGCTCTGGCTGGATATGTTTTGAGGGGTGGGCATTGGTTTAGATTGAGTTTTACGGCCCAGTCAACACTATCAATCAGGTCACGTCGAGCTGGTCAGTTCACTTGGTGGGCTTAGATTTCTAAGCTGTTAATCAGTACTTGTGCACTTACTTTTGCCAGTAACTTACAACTGTTCTTAGATATTTTTACCAAACATAGTGATAAGTTTACAAAAAAAAGTTACTGTATCACTTAGATTCATATCACAAAGACTACTCTATTGAGTAAACGTGGACACATACATACAATATATGTTTTCATGGAGAAATGAGAAAAATATTTCCCTGAAAAGCCTTCTTATCTGGAAGTTTAGATAACCTGTTTAACTCAGGCAAGTATGTTCTATCGTTGGCATGCCAGGAATTACGAAAGGGTAATCCTTCATAATTCCAGATAAGACCTATTTTCACCCAAAATACACTAATATCGCCATTTTTTTTTTTCATGAAAACAAGCGCTAAGTGGAGCGTTAGAGTCGTATCGACTAGGCGATTGTAATGTGAAATCACAACGTACTTTTTTTTTTTTTTTTGCGTAGAAATAAGAAAATACTTGTCTGAAGATTTACCAGGAGAACAGAGCTATGAAATTATTCCCTACTGCGGGAAAACTGCTCTTATCGTGTAGGTCAATAGCAATGGGTATCATGGCTCCAGATAAGGCGAATTTTGCAACTAAAAATTATTGATGATTTTCAAATTTCTGTACAAACACATATATTGTGGGTACACATTGGAAGCGCCTCACCGAGGCGCTTCTAATGAGTACCCACAATATATGTGTTTTTGTGGAGAAATAAGAAAAAATATTTACCAGATTTATACCCTCCCACCTACCCCCTCTTATCTAGAACTAAGGTATATACGCATGCGCGCAGACTGGTCTGGAAAACCGCTATCCAAATCCAAGCCTATCAGTTATTGGAATCTATACAACAAACATTACGGACCCATACTGGTCTGCGCATCTGCGTAAGCTATCCAGGATTCTCGCTGTTTTACAGATGGAAAAGGGCGGCTTTCCCCCAGTAGGACACCAGTAGTATATTGGATCCTCTATATAACAAAACATTATAGAACTTGACTGATCTGTGCATCCGCGTTAGCTAATCAGGATCTTAACCGTTTAACAGATGGATAAGGGCGGTTTTCCACCCAGCAGGACACCAGTAGTATATTAGATAGTCGGCAGATATCCCCGGAATTATGATAACTCGCTGGATCAGTTTAATCAGATGAAAATTGTATGCAAGTATACATGCGATTAACCGTTATGATTGTGTTATCTCCGGTGTTTCTATAGACCATGGTCTCTCAGTAGGCTTGTACAGTTCAGGGTCAACGTTTTTGTACGGAACAAATTCGTTTAGAACGAAAAAAAAAGTGTTTAACGCTTAGCACGCACAGGGAAAATTCAGCAGACCACAAATTCATGTTATTTTTTGTGTTATTTTTTCTGTAAAAATATGATTTTACATTTCACGCAAATTGTTGCGTGAAATGTCCAATCCCAATCTTTTTAAAGAAAAACAAGCAAAACAATTATTGTTAAGTGTCGTCTGCCGAAATGTTTACCCAGCACGATAAGCGTTAAGAAATGAAAAAAAAAAAAAAAAAAAAAAAGCCTGCCCAGAGAAGATCTATCGAAAAAAAAAAAAAAAAGATTTTTTTTTCATGACGAACCTATATGTACATACATTATACAAAAATGTTAAACTGTTCAAAGCGAAATCATATACATCACGAAAACATAACTATATAATTTTGACCCCCGTAAACCCCAATTTTATATAGTAAAACTGGGGTTTACAGGGGTATACATTATTTTTCATATTTCTGCCCAAAACATAGATTGTGGGTAGTCGTTAGAACCGCCTCGCCGAGGCGGTTCTAACGAGTACCCACAATCTATATTTTGAGCAAAAATATGAAAAATATCAGAGTTTTTTTATCTGAAAATTTTCAGTTTTGGGAGGTGAAATTTTCTATATATTTGAATAGGCATGTTTTCGTAATGTTTCGTAAATTACCAGCCTATTATTCAAGGGGCATCATGAGTAAGGAATGCTCATTAGAAATTTTCCCCGAATTGTATAAAATACCAAGGCGTATTAGCATTAAATATACAGACAGATAAGCCTCACCATTACGAAAACACGCCTATTCAAATATATAGAAATTTTCACCTGCAAAAACTGAAAATTTTCAGTACAAAAAGTCTGATATTTTTTCATATTTCTGTTCAAAACAAAGATTGTGGGTACTCGTTAGAACCGCCTCGGCGAGGCGGTTCTAACGAGTACCCACAATCTATGTTTTTGAGCAGAAATAAGATAAATAATGTTTTCCCCAGTAAACCCCAGTTTTACTATATAAAAGTAGGGTTTAATGGGGTCAAAATTATATAGGCATGTTTTCGTGATACGAACATTATACACTCAGAACAAACTGCGCCTAAGGAGCAGTTTCGTTTTGCGTTTTAGGGACACCACCAGGTAGTCAAATACATTGGTTAAAACCGTAGAATAAGTACGGTAGACAGACATGCCAGAATATTTTGATAAATTATGGTAAAACAAGTTTCATCAAAATACCACTTACCTTGCACTTATCACACGTGCCACGCATGGAATAGTTTGCGCATGCGCGCCTGTCAAGTAACTCCTCAAAGGACCTGTACATACAATTAAGATTTTTATCCAAGTTATCAACAAATTTAAGCGAATTGTAACATCCATTATGCTTCGCACATTTTATAACATTATGTTTATCCTGCTCGGAAAGAACATTTATTAAAGGAAGACCACAGAAACTAGTGCTTGTTTTACGCATTTTCATTAATCTATTTGAATTTGAGGACTCGCAAATCTCTCCAATAGATGATTCTGTCACCATAAGGCACTCATCAGTACTTGCGTGTGATTGGTTAAAATCCAGGTACCAAGGCGTTGGGTCCCACTCCTGAACCGTGCACTCCAGCGCACTTAGACACCCCTGGCACAACATTAACAACAAAACAAACAACGCAACTGTGTACAAACCCCAGCCTCGAATGAGCGGATGCGGTGCCTCAAAATATGGCGTTTTGGACGTTACGTGAAGAAAGTTGGACGTGACATTGAACTGGACGGTCGAAAACGTGGTGCGACATGACCTCATAAATTGCAATTGTGTCCCATGTTTTCGAGGTAATAACATAGTTTTGAAAAGTAACGATCGAACGTTCTGAGCTCATGAAAGCGATTTTCATCGAAAAACTTCATTAATACTAAGAAAAATATCTATCCAAATTGAAAAATTCCTCTTCCCTGCACATTAAACACTAAATCCACACTCAGAATAACATTCCACGAAGCTAGCATTATAACTCCAGCGTTCATATCCTGTATCACTCAGCAACGATATGAATACTTCTGAAAACTCACGCTAAATCACAATACTAAACTCCCCACAATTATCGGAGAAAAGCAACTAATCCAGCTTCGTACAAACATTAACAGATGTTAGTTACGCGAGTAAAATTCTCTCGCTGGCATATGTGTAAATTATCAAAAAAATTCACACTTTTCTTTGGTAACATGTTGAATGCGTAAAATCCTAGAGCGATATGAAGCCGCCATCTTTTGATTTCCTCCAAAACGTCTTGTCTCATCATCTGCGCATGCGCTCTGATTAAGATGCCAGTAGACTATCTTTGCTGCAGAGCCAAATTACTTATCTTTGATTCGTCTCGCTACATACTTCTTCACTTTCACGGCGATAGTAAACAGTTTCTGTCCAATTCGCTTTATTTGTTGGATAACAAGCTTATTTGTGGTTTTTATTATTTTTTTTCTAATAGCATGGTAGAAGCGATTCTGAGCACAATTATGTCTCAACAGGACGCGGAATTGGAAGAGAGAAGCAGAAGTACTTGCGCGGGAGTGAAGTATTAACGCTTAGCACTCTGGGTAAAATTTTCAGCAGACGACATCTTAAAGTATTTTTCTTACTTTTCCCAGAAAACAGGTTTGACATTTCATGCAAATTGTCTCGACTGGAGACAATTTGCATGAAATGTCAAATCCTGTTTTCTAGGAAAAATGGCAAAAACACCACCACTGTATCGTCTGCTGAATTAGCCCAGAGAGTGGTAAGGGTTAAATTATTAAGAAGCCATGAGCAAAAGAAAAAAAATATGGGCCACGTCATGCAAAAAAGTGCCTTAGAACATGCGCAAAATGCGCAGATTCAGATCATCCTGCGCATGCACAAAGTGCCATGCGGGCCATTGCTCTCCATTCAAACATTCTGTTGCATCCAGTACTTTTGTTTGCGGACAGCGAAGGCCCTGATCAGACTGCGCGGATGCGCAGGCTGATCTGGGCCTTCGCTGTTCGCACGGTCTCGAAGACACTTTTCCGCGTATGCGCATGCGTATGCGAATATCAAAGTGCAAGATCGCCCTGCGTTTCTGCACAGGCTAATCGCAGTCTTTGATGTCCGCAAATTCTACATTTTGCAAAGAGCAATGTGATATGACGTGTGCCTTCAGAAAAGGGATCTTCAAGTCCTTTGCGAACATCAAAGTCGCATGGATCACCCTGCGCTTTCAAAGGCCCATATTACCCGGCATAGGCTAACCGTATTTTTTTTTTTTTTTTTTTTGTTATGTTCGCAAATTCTATATTATGTAATGCTTTGGTAATTGGGCCTCGGAATGGGATCATAAGGTCAAGATCAGCTTGTGCCAATTCATTTTCGCCTTCCCTGTTCCAATATGCACCGAATTACTTTTCACTGGACTTGGAACAACCTAGCTAGCATTCTTTATAAATCTACAGCAGGCCGTTATCGGCCCGTCAGCTACCCCGACGGCCGATAACGGCCCGCTATAGATTTATAAAGAATGCTTACTGGGCCCTAATAGCATTCTATATAAATCTACAGCGGGCCATTATCGGCCCGTCAGCTGCCCTGTCGGGCCGACAACGGTCCGCTATAGATTTATGTAGAATGCTTACTGGAGGGCCCAGCTAGCATTCTTTATAGATAACAGCCCGCTATAG
The DNA here is from genome assembly GCA_964016985.1 of Anodontia alba. Classification (NCBI taxonomy): domain Eukaryota; kingdom Metazoa; phylum Mollusca; class Bivalvia; order Lucinida; family Lucinidae; genus Anodontia; species Anodontia alba. Next base: position 9,544,593 of record OZ024832.1, read on the forward strand.
ATTTACGTAGAATGCTTACTGGGGGCCCAGCTAGCATTCTTTATAAATATACAGCGGGCCGTTATCGGCCCGTCACCTGCTCAGACGGGCCGATAACGGTCCGCTATAGACTTATGTAGAATGCTTACTGGGGGCCCAGCTAGCATTCTTTATAAATCTACAGCGGGCTGTTATCGGCCCGTCAGCTACCCTGACGGGCCGATAACGGCCCGCTATAGATTTACGTAGAATGTTTACTGGGAATATTTAATGAGGCATGAGGCCAGATAGAGTCCCATATATACATTATGCAGGCAACGTAGACGCTTTGCGCACTGATCAGGGTCTTCAGAATGCATACAGAAGCACTGCTATATTGTTAAATGCAAAGGACTTGTTAAGAAGGAGTATTTGCTGATAGTTTCTCCTATTTTCTTATTTTATCATAAAAAACATATGTTTGAATACTCATTAAAACGCCTCGCCGATGCTCTTCTAATGAGTACACACATATGTTCTTTTATGAAGAAAATGAGAAATATATTCCGGAATCATCGTTCGCCATTAAAAACATATGCTGTGGGTAATCGTTAGAAGCGATGCGAGTCGCTTCTAATGAGTACCAACACCTAATTTTTTATGGCGAAATTGAGAAAATTATCCCAGAATTATCACCAAATACTCTTCCTTGCCCTTCACCACTCTCTGGTCTAATTCAGCAGACGACAAATTTGTGATATTTTTTCTTTTTTTCCCCAGGAAACAGGATTTAACATTTCATGCATTTTGTCTCCACTGGAGATAATTTGCATTAAATGTCAAATCCTTTTTTCTGGGGGAAAATAAGAAAAATGTTTAAAAAATGTCGTCTGCTGAAAATTTTACCCAAAGTTCAAAGAGTTGACAATTCACCTTCTCGAAAAGAAACGGCCCTTTGTCCTGTTGTTTTCGCGGTTAGCATATGGTTTAAGTGTCTGTTCGTGT